>CAEGAD010005238.1:0-32134 GCA_903067055.1 Poeciliopsis paucimaculata | reverse complement strand
TTTGTAATTTTAAATGTTGAAAGTGTTCTTGGGTGTTTTGAAAGGCGTTGTCAAATAAAATGCGTTATTATTATTATAATTATTAAAACACGGCTGATACAGGAAATAGTGTCACCAGCGCCCCCTTCATTTCCGGAACACAATAGTCCCATTTCCATATAAGGTGTGAGACTGTCCCCGCCCCTTTCTGTTTCTGCGTGGTGTTGTGGTTCATATAATATATACAACCAAACATAAGTTTGGTTGTATATATTATATGTACAACCAAATCCATGATAAATGTGTCATATAGCTATGATGGATTTAATTCTGTTTGAAAGCTTCAAGGCAAGTTTCAGAGGAAGAATTAATCGTTCTCTTAGTGTTTTATAACTCTCCACTCAGATAAGGGGCGTTTCTCTAGCAGCACGTGAAAGCAGCTTAGCATAAATAGAGCTCATTTCTGTTCCGCCTCAGACCTTCGTAGCAAACAGTTACATAGAGCAGGCTAGCGAAGATGAACGACAACAGCCTGCCCAGAATCGTGGTGATTCTCCTGTCTACAGTGGTTTACGTCGCTGTTCTGGTCATTAACGCCTTGGCTGGAGCGGGAAGAGGTAAATTCAGCATTCTGTCTCATCTCGGTTCGAGTTTCTCTTTACGTTCATATATAGAGTTTACCTTTTAAGTTTCACTGTGTGTGCGACGTTTTAAAGGAGTGGTTTATATTTTCCACGTGTAGCCTTACTGTTACCAAACATATCGAGAGGGGGGGAAGGAAGGGAAGGAATTCTGCTTCTGTTTCTGGCAGCGCACCAATCGTTTCTATCCGTCACTGACCACAAGTCCATGTTAAAACTGTGTGGCGTTTAATGCGTTCTAATTCTACAAACGCATTTAATGACCGGAGCCATTATTTCGAAATATTTTAAGCGAAATGATTTCAGAAATGGAAATGAGTTGGTTCTCCCTGTCCTATCCCCTTTACTCCACAAGGGTACTGTGACAAAATGGCTAACATTCCATCATCCATTATTATCAGAGGTGTGGCATAAAATCCCAAAATTTGTCAAGACTTTCTTTCTCACTTTACTGTGTTGTGGACAGAATTCATCGAGTATGAAAAAGACAAGCAGGGTGAGGGATACTGAGGGGTTTAGTGACTTCAGTTTGCATGTTTGCATGTATTTGTTTTTGTCTATTTATTTTAAAAAATACAATTAAAAACAAAAGACACAACAGCAGAATGTAAAAGTGTGGGTTAGGACTAGGCATATAGTCCTTAATTCTTAAAGACTGTAGGCCTATGTGTAGTCTGCTACTAAAAGAAGATACTGTCATTCCTAAGGCATGACTCAGTTCCTCAGGCACTTTTCTCAAGATCTTTTGTAAATGTTCTTACATCTGTTCCTCATCTGTGTGAACCTGGATCCAATAACTCTTCAGACAGTCTCAGTCAGCCTATTGAGACAGATGGAGCCAAATGTTAGGAGACAGAAGGTGGAAAAATACAAAGATGTTATGCTGAGTTTAAAGACTAGTAGGGATCTAAAAAAAACTGAAAGAAAAGGAGAAGTACACCTCCCTTGTTTCTGACTAATTGTGACAGTTGAGTCATGTACTCTCTGGAGCCATTTATTGGATGTTTCCTTACGATAACTGAAGAGATTGCTGCAAAAGTTGAGACTTTTTATGAAAAGTATAAAAAGAAAACTAAGAATAAAGAGTTATTTAATAGTTTAAAAGATCTTGGTATGAACTCTTCTGGTAATGTTTGGTGCATTTTCAAGTTCTGATTCTGGAAAAAGGAGCTTCATAAAATGCTAGCTGAAAGTCAAGAATAAATGCCTGTCTGATTCTGATTCAGAGATGTGAATTGTAGAAATTTGCAACATTCAGTGAGGCCATTTTAATAAGTAAGGACAATTTCTTCTTTAAAATATTGAATTATTGTATTGCATTTGAATGAAAATTACTAATACTTTCAGGCTTGAAACTTGTGTTGATCTTGCTGAAGCTGGAAAAACAACACTTGAATGTTAGAGTTATCACTTGTGGGGGTGATGTGCATATTTGCTGACAAAGCCATTTTTATAACAAATTCCTCTTAAACATTTTGTGGTGCACTTCCTTTGTCCAGTAACCAGGTGGAAGTGTAAAGAGTACAGTCAGTGTGCACCATGCTTTACATTTGAGCTTTTGTAACATTTTCTTTTGCTTCACTTCTTGAATATTTTATTTAGCTACAGGATGACTGATGTTTGGTTGTTTTGTATTGGGCAAATGATATTCACACTGTGCAATTATCTGCAGAGCTTATAGACGTACATGTTTGTCGGTGCAATACTGTCACCTGCTAATTTTATGTGACATCAAGCAAATTATGAAAAACCCTTACCAAGACTGTCTTTAGACGGGTTTCTTTGAATTTGCAGACTGTTGCACTTTTTTTTTTTCTGCCCATGGTCATCAGCATCTACAATAACACTTTGAAGAATTTTAAATTGCATTTTGGTAACATTTCCCTTTGGGCACAAAATATTTTGGAATGTGAATTCTGCCGCTCAGGGTGGCAACAGCTCTGTTACTTTCATTAAGATTTTATTATTTTTCTAACTTTCATTCCTTGCTTTCTGGGGAAATATTTGCTTTTTTATATATTTATCTATGGTGAAATCATAAAGTCACATTTTACAACATTGTCATTCCAAATAAACAAATGTTAAAAAAATTGTATGTCTGTGTTAGAATGTTATGCCATATTCAGAAGTTTGCTGATGACGCTGTCATCGTGGGGTGCGTCAGACACAGGAGCCTGGTCAGGGACTTTGTTGTCTGGTGCCATAGAAACGACCTATAGTTAAACACCCATCCATCCATCCATTTTCTAACACCCTTGTCCCTAGAGGGGTCAGGAGGGGTCCTGGTGCCCATCTCCATCTAACGTTCCGGGCGAGAGGCGGGGTACACCCTGGACACGTCGCCAGTCTGTCGCAGTATAGCTAAACACTTCCAAGACAAAAGAACTGGTCATTGACTTCAGGAGGGACAAAGACAGTCCACAACCAGTTCTGATAGGAGGGTAGGAAGTAGAGGTTGTGCAGACCTATAAATCTCTTGGCCTGTGGCTGGACAACAAGCTGGACTGGACAAGCAACACCAAGCAGCTTTATAAGTAAGTTCAGACCAGGATGTACTACCTGAGATGCCTGAGATCCTTTAGCATCTGTGGGAAGCTGCTGGGGTTGTTTTATCAGTCTGTTGTCGCCAGTGTCCTGCTATACGCTGTGGTATGCTGGGGTGGAAGCATCTCTAAGGCAGACCTTTCCAAGCTGGAGAAGCAAATCAGACAAGCTAGCTCAGTGGTTGGCACAAGGCTGGTCTCCCTGGCAGCAGTGGCAGAGAGGAGAACATTTCAGAAACCTGAGGCTATTATGGACAACACCAGCCACCCTCTGCACACTGTCATCAGCAGCCAAGAACACAGGTTCAGAGGGAGATTGCTTCTTCCAAAGTGCAAGACCGACAGACTGAGGAACTCCTTTGTCCCTCGTGCAATGAAACTTTTCAACTCCTCACTGGAGGTTGGAAGGAGAGGTAACAGGAATACAATAGAAACAGGGGGACTATAGGATCGGGCTGTGAATGTAAAGGAAAAAAAAAATGTTTAAGTATTGATGTATTGTTTTTATATGTTGGTGCTGTGTGGGAGACTGAACTACAATTTCTCTGAGGGTAAATCTCAAAGGGATGAATAAAGTTTTATCCATCTATCTCTTTAGAATGATGGTATTTATGAGACTCCTGAAGGCTTGGCAGATATGCATGGTTACTGATGGCGCTTGTCCAACATTGATACATGTTTGCATCTTTCTCAAATGTATTCAATTAGCCATATTTCTCTTTCTCATAAACAAGAAGACACAGTGCTGCATCACTCTAACTTCACAGAGGGTGAAAACTGGTCACCCTGATGCTTCTCTATAAAGCAAAATGACTTAAAATATTTAAGCAGTTTTGAAACTTATGTTTTCTACCCTCAAACATATAATTGCACGATACCTACTTCCAGGCGACATTTTTTTAAGTTATAACTGTTGTCTGGACTGAACCAGATTGAAGTTAAGGACTTACATTGGGCCTGTTGGATTTGATATCTTTTTTTTGATATCTTCTCGTGATGTGGCACTTTATAAATTAAACTTTGGGTGTTAATATTGACGGTCGTTTGTCTTCAGGTCCCTTTCACTTCAGTACAGGCAATGTGTCGGCCCGCTATGATACAGACATCACTCCCGCTGGTTGGACCTTCTCCATCTGGGGAGTTATCTACACATGGCTCACCCTGATGGTCATTTACATCACTTCATATGTTTTCAGAGGGTAGGTAATATTGTAAGAGTTTGACTGAACATTTAAACATAACATAACTGAGCCTTATCTTTCTTTGAATAGGTCCTGGGCTCAGACTCTGCTACCGTATGCCTTTTATTTCTCCTGGCTGTCCAATATGCTGCTGAACATGACGTGGCTCATCCTGTGGGACAAGGAGTATGTCTTCTGCTTATTACCGCAGCAATGCATAGAGCAGACCTTCTCAAAACATTCTCAAACTTTATTCATACCTCTAAAATACACGAGTTAGAGCTTATCAAGTATTTTTTTCCAGAATAACAAACATCGTTGATGTGAAAGTCTGATTTCATTTTGTATTAACCATTCTCAATAAATCTTTTAAAGTCTATTTATAAATGCAGCCTGGGTCTCTATCATAGCTGTACCCAGAACCTGGTTCTGAGGAGGTCCAGAACTCTTCAGACCTACAGTTTGTATGTGTGATAGATGTTATCATGTTGTTACTCCTTTAAAATAAAAAAAAAAATCACCATTCATCCTTAGAAAACAGCTATCCGTCATATCACTGTGACCACTAAAGTGAAGTAGAAATCATTACTTACTGACTGTGGGCCTGGTAAGTGGGTAGGACTGATGGATTGACATCAGAAAACAATACATTTGTTTATTTCTTTGGGTATTTATTTCTGTTCACTTTAATGGTGCATTACAAAGCACACACAAGATAGTTTCTAAAAAAAATATTAATGTTGCATGATTAAAAACATTTTTGTGACTATAACATAACCCTAAAAGCAATGTAAGGTTTTAGCTAAAACAGTAGTTTAGAGGTTGCTAATCTAATCACATAAAAAAAAGCTGTTAATTTTCTTCTTGTCTTGCAGGTTAATGCTTGCAGCTTTGGTTGTGTTGATCCTGATAGCCTTTACCAACTACAGTGCCTTGTTCTTCGTTTGCTTTGCTACAGATTACTATGGACTGTGGTTACAGTCATACCATAGTAAGGATCTGGCCTGCCTCAGAATCCTGGTAGGTAGTGAATCCTCCGTACCTCCGTATTCAAAGATTTTGAGGTTAGCTGTGTGTGATCTGAATTGAAATGTTTTTGTATCTGTTCAGGTCCAGAACGGCTTGGCTGTGTACACCACATGGAGTTCTATTGCCTCTCTGCTCAACTTCTCTGTGGTTCTCCAACTGTGGGGTGTAGACAAAAGCACATCAGCAACCATCTCTTTGTGCATTCTTTTTGCAGAGTTGTTGGGATGGTAAGAGTCTCTCTATCCACAGCTGTTTATAGTTTGGGGTGACGGTGGCTCATCGAGGAGCACTATTACTTGTAATTAGAAAGGTGGGGTTTCAGTTTCCCATATGTTAATATGCCCTTAATTCTAAGCCCCCTTGAGTACAGCTGGGTGAATGTGGTAACTAAGTTCAGTCCATCTACCAATTACATGTGACTTTCCCAGAAGCTCAGTTTACCTTGATAAGTTTCTTAACAGTCCTCTTTCCTCCAGGTTCTGTCCTCTTCTTTTAGTCCTCAGAAGAACAAAATTAGATTTAAGAAAGAACAATAAGCTTTGCTAAGCTTTAAGCTTTGCTCATCTTCTACTCATTTATTTCTGTGCAGGTTTGTCCTGGAAAACTGGGTGCTGGACCGCTGGGTGCGCAACATTCTGACAGTGTATCCTGTGGTGATCGTGGCTCTGGTTGGAATCATCTACAGGCATTTTAACCCGGCTGACCCCACTCCAAACACTGTTTTTATGGGTGAGTTTTGTGTATGTTTTTGTAATAAACCAAACCCTTTGACTCTCAAGAATTGCGATAAACTAAGTGTGAAATAATTAGTCTTAATCTTTTGGGTTTAATGGTTTTAGAGACAATTCCAAGATTAGGATGGCTAGAGCTGTGCCTTTGCAGGCTAAGCATTAATTGTTTTTAGTTCTAGGAAACTAATAAAACAAAAAAAAATTTAAATCACTTTTTTTTTTCTTTTCTTTTTTTAGCCAAATTGCAAGTGTTTCTATTCTGAGCATTTCAATGGCGGAGCAGATTTATTCCTAAAAGATGGGTTCATAGAAATTACGTTTATAGTTGATGTATTTAAAGCTGAGAGTGGACCAGCTTTAAAAGCATCAGTTGGTGGCTCTGTGGGCTCAGAACCCTAATGAGCACATGGAACACAGTTTGTGTTACTCCAGTTTCTCTCAGCTTATGAGAAACAGTGGGGCAACAAGCAACTCGGTCTCCATGTGCCACTTTCTGGTGAAACACTCTTACTACACCCATTGTCATTAACTCCTGTTAACAACAAATAAAGTAGCTTCTTATCATAACCCCATAAACACTTAAAGAAATGTGTGCTTTTTCCCCCTTTTGTTGGTATCAAATCTTTATGGATGAACCAGTTTAACAAGCTGCTTTTGGTGGTTATACAGGTTATTGACATGACGCATCTTCCAACAGCGATGTTGAAACGAGTCTGTCGTTCATTTAGTTTTCACACCATGACTGCATTATTTGTATATATGTTTTTCTGAGCTGGATTTGCTTTTCTCAGTGAAGGAAATCTGTAGGATTTTTCCTCAGCCCCAGCTGTGGTACAGTTCCCAGATGAGGAAAGCGTAGTGCTGTTACCTTGAGGAAAATCTTGGGGGTTTTGAAAACAACTTTTTAAAACTTGTTTATACCTTGATGGCAAAGCCTGAATCATGCCCAATCTATATTGATCATAAAATGCTTATCTTGGATAAAAGTGATACCCTGATGTTGATGTAATTTTAACATTTTTTGTTTTGCTTTGTTAGTGGTACAACTGGTGGTAGCCTGCATCCTGTTTGTTTCCCGAGTCTGCTCAGTCATCTGGAGGAACAAGTGGCGGCCTCTACACTCATCAGGTTCAGCTCGACTAATTGTGTCCCCACTTGATGGCCACAAGTTTGGGATCTTTAACTAAGGAAACTATTTTTCAAACAATCTACTTCACCTGTTTACACATGACAATGCCTTCATCGAGGATAAAATGGTCTTTTGCTTGACTTATTTTTTCATAAACAGCTCTTCTTTAGCTCCTGTTACACATTAAGCTAAGTTTCTCAGTAGAAATGTCTGAAATCTTAATCAATTGTTTCTATAACCATAATTACTCTTCCAACATTTTACTACATGTACCACTTTATAATGGTTTTGAAAGCACTTATATAATTTGATTCAAATTATTTTACACATAAGACTGCTTTATGTATTACACTTCTAATGTTTTCATGTTTGTTTCTTTATGTTCACTATAATGGAACAGTATATTAAGTATTCAAGCTTTTTAAAGCCATAAAAACCATAACTATAAAAAAAGTTTTGTATTGTCTCAAGGTTGATTTCTATTGTACAGCACTTTTTATTTTATGTCTATGAAAAGCACTTTATAAATAAACTTTCCCTACTTACTTTTCAGCCCTTTTTGATGTGCCCGTTTAGTCATTTTAGTCACATATTTTGCTATAAGGTTGAACATTTAAAGCTAATGTCACAAGCTTTATATTAAAGGTTAAAAACGTCTCCCTACTTCTGATTTAAGGCGACCCTTCATGTGTGGCATAGTAGTCAAACTAAACTTGCTGCAAGAACGGACATGGCAATTTCTGAATTTTAGGAATTATCTCTACTGTAAAAAATACTTTCTTGCTTGCAAGCACTGCAGTAAAAGCAAATTATCCTGACCAATTGGACATGTGGAGTCACCATCTGTAAGAGAAAAGATCGTGGAGCTGGTTTCTTACAAGCCTGAAATGATTTTGTATAATGTGAGGGGGAGTTTAGCTAAATGGCTTTTTTTTTTAATTAATTAATTTTTTTAATGGTTTTTCAGATTTAAATGCGATCGTTTAACAACAGAAAACTGGATGCCCAGTACTTGTACTTCCAAACTTCGTTTGTTGAATACAGAGCAAACTTCAATGTCATCACACATATTCAGTAGAGTGAAACAAAAATAATTTCAATACTTTTGAAAACTGATTTTTTTTTTTTTTTTTTAGTTATTTTTTTGACAGACATATTTCCAACATGGCAAAAAATACAAATTAAAATGTATCAACATTGAATTAGCAGTGGGCTGCTCAGTTGGTAGCACTTTTGCCTTACAGCAAGAAGGTCCTGGGTTCGATTCCCAGCCCGGGGTCTTTCTGCACAGAGTTTGCATGTTCTCCCTGTACATGCGTGGGTTCTCTCCAGGTTCTCCGGCTTCCTCCCACAGTCCAAAATCATGATTGTTCGATTCATTGGTCTTCCTAAATTCTTCCTAGGTGTGAGTGCGTGTGTGTGTGTGTGTGCCCATGCACACACAACCATTTGTTTGTCTCTGTGTTGCCCTGTGACAGACTGGCGTTTTGTCCAGGGTGTATCCTGCCTCTCGCACAAGGGTGTTGGAAAATGGATGGATGGATGAATTGGCAGTCTGCAGTTTGACTAATTATAGACATGATTTTCAGTTGTTACTTCGGGGCTGGGGGAACATCTCTTATGTGGCTAAAAGTTAGTTTGGTATAAAATGGAGATAATATGCTAACAAAGATCAAGGACAAACATATGGCATATATGAAGAAAATGAGAAAGAAAAGGCCTGATGCTACATTGTGAAAAATAAAAACAATAGAACTGTAGGAGGCAGGATCTTTTCTTGTGTTTATCACAACTAGGGGGCGTATTTCATTTTGTGTTCTGAGTATGTTTGAAGGGGACGGGGTTATTCAAGGTCAAGTGTGAGTCTGTTCAGGTGTTGCTAATCGGAAAGGGCAAGCAGTTTTCTAATGCGCTTGATTTGGATTTATGTTTGGTTTATGTGATTCTAAATGGAAATGACAAGACAATGGACACTGTACAGAAAATAAATGACTGATTATTCTTGAAAATGTTTGTTTAATTATGCTAGTTTTAATGTTTACCTTTAGTGCATGTTGAAATATTAGACTGATCATGATTGTTTTGAGTAGGTCTCAATTTAGGTTAGATTTAGGCTCATGGTTTAATCAGTATATATCTTGATCAGTAGAACATTTTTCTTAGGTATCATGATCATGGTTTGATTAAAATTTGTCTAATCGGTACAGTTTTTATAGTAGATCATCTGAAAAATGTCTTAGTTGATTATAACCAAAGAAGCAGAAAACTAATATTTTCTAACTAATTACAAAATATTAGTTGTAATAGATGTTTTAGTATTACAATTGCTCATGTTTGTTTAATATGAGTTTGAAGATATTATATGAAATGTGTGCTAATTTTTATAATCAAAATCTGTTGTTTGATGCCCTGGAGAGGTTATGAGACCCCTGTGCGGTTCAGCAACCAGTTTGTGGCAGAAAAAAAAGGGTGTTGTGGTCCTACCAACCACAGTACCACAGTAGCTAAGCCCCTAGATGTCTGGACACAGCCTCTAGAACATGCTGGGAGAAGTGGCCTTCCTGGGGAACTTACTGCCCTTCATGAAAGAACATACTAATTTAATTAGAAATTTAAAGAAGAATACAAGTAAATTATTGTGTTTACTTGTACAAGAATCTCCATCTTTGGGGGTTTGGGGGGGATCTTTGGGGGCCCCCAGATGATCCCCTGTTCTGTAGGCTTTGGTATTATTATTATCGTTATTATTTTTTTAACATTACATTTTTACAGTAAATGACGCATCTGCTCCATACGCCAATCTGGAAGGTGGCGGTAATGCACCTTAAGATGTTTGCCAATCGCCATAAAAATAGAAGAAGAAGAAGAAGAAGAAGAAGGCGGAAGTGTTGTGATGAGGAAGTAGTGTTTTGGACATCAGAAACTGTGCGGATCCTCTTTGGCCAGAAAGGGTCTTTTTTTCCTTCCCTAGAATTCTATTTGCGCTGCTGTCTCCGTTTCATCCAGAATGTCTAAGAACACCGTTTCTGACCGCTTCAGGAAAGTAGATGTGGATGAATACGACGAAAACAAGTTCGTGGACGAGGAGGACGGCGGTGAGAACCAAGGAGGTCCAGACGAAGCAGAAGTGGACTCCCTTCTTAGACAATATCCTTTGAGGTGACTTATTGGCGGTGGTAGGGTTAACTGGGAGCGGCTGAAGCGATGAGGGGTTTCCCGTAGGAAGAAGCTCGGGTGTCCGTCAGCATGTTCAGTCTGTTAGACTTTAGTGTTTCCGGCTGGCAGGAACAAGAGGGTGTGGTCCCGCTCACTTCTACCACATTGTTTTACTAATTTCCCAGCATGTTGTCCGTTGTTTCCGTTTGGTTTAACATTCTCTGTAAAGCTGATAGATACACTTTAGTTCCGGAAAAGAATGAAACAAGGTTAACCTGTTCCTGCTCGGATTATAATTAGCTTTCAGTTATACATGTATACAAAAACAAATCTTTCAGATATTTTAGTCACTTTAAACAAGACGTGATCAAATTATTCAGGTGAATAGACAGTTCTCATTCTGAGCTTATTGAACTTTGTTTACTGCAGCTTCATGACTTTCAAGAATAAGCTGTGATGATCTTTACCATATAAGGTGATCATCCTGTTCTGCTGTGTTCCTCTCCTGCTCCTGCTGCTGTATTTCTTGTCTCTGTGATTCTTGACTAAATCTTTGCAAAGGGAACATGACTGGAGCTCTCCATGCTGTACTGAAGAACCCTCCAATCAATACCAAGAATCAGAATGCTAAGGTATGAACATCTGACATGTCTCCTGCTCCCCTTCTGTGACCACATGCATGGTAGCACTGGTCAGGTCTATGCTCTGCAAGATGAAAACACATCAGAGAGGAATTTTAACAAACTGAACTCACGTAGCACCTGCTTATAAATCAGAGGTGGCATCTGTGATACTGTGCGCTCTGCTCCATCTGACAAATGTGGAGCTCATATATTTTAAAAGACTCTGAGCTTGATTCTTGTTCAAACAGAACATCTATGCATGACCTTAATTCTAGGTGCCGTCAGTATCTAGACATCTATGAGCAACTGGTATTGATAACTTGAGAAAAACATTATTCTTATATGCTGGTGTGGAATGATACTCATGCATGTAAGTTTTAATCAAAACAAGACATTTTTAATTAATTAATATTTTTGTTTTTACATTTTTAATTAAACCCCTTCCCCATTTGGAGTTGAATTTGGTATTTCAATTCCAAATGACCTTTAGTGTAAATATTTCAACTTAAGTAGTTTTCACCACATGTGAGCTCAAAATCCAACATGGCTGCTGTGCAAATCCAACTTGATAGATGCCATAAAAACACGGTTTTTAACTCTGTTATGTAATCTTTTTTCTGCCTGGCTGGTAATGCCTGCCTCCCCCCCTCTCTGGCTGTGTGGCAGGACCGAGCGGAGTTGCTGGTGGTCAAAGTTCTCAGCAGTTTTAAGAGTAGTGACATAGAAAAAGCTGTGGGCGCACTGGACAAAGCAGGAGTAGACCTGCTGATGAAATACATCTACAGGGGCTTTGAGAAACCATCTGACAACAGCAGCGCTGTCCTGCTGCAGTGGCATGAAAAGGTAAGATGTGTGTGTGTGTGTGTGTGGGTGTGTGTGTGCGCGTGTGTGTGTGTGTGAACACAGACTAGCATGGAAACTTGTAGAAACAGTGCCTTGCGAAAGTATTCAGCTGCCTTGAACTTGCTGTTTTTCAGGCTTCAAACATAAAGATCTAAAAATGTTTATTATTTTTGAAAAATCAACAACAAGTAGGACACAATTGTGAGGTGGAACGAAATTTATTGGATATTTAAATCTTTTAGCAAGCTGTAATCGCTACAAAGTACTAATGCAATATTGCATGCCCAACACAAGTGGGGTACTCTGAAGTCGCTTGGTCTTCCAGTTTTGCACATTGAGAGACTGAAATTCTTGCCTGTTCTTCCTTGTAAAACAGCTGGAGCTCAGTGAGGTTGGATGGAGAGCGCTTGTGAACAGCAGTTTTCAGCTCTTTCCACAGATTTTCAATTGGATTCAGGTCTGGACTTTGACTTGGCCATTCTAACACCAGGATTTGTTTATTTGTGAATCATGCTATTGTAGATTTTGCTGTATGTTTGGGATCATTGTCTTGTTGGAAGGTAAATCTCCATCCCAGTCTCAGGTCTTTTGCAGACTCCAGCAGGTTTTCTTCCATTAAGGTTCTGATTTTGGCTCCATCCATCTTCACATAAGCAGCTGCCCCTGCTGAAGAAAAGCAGGCTCAAACCATGATGCCAGCACCATGCTGACAGTGGATGATGAGCTGTGTTGCTTTTACGCTAAACATATCGTTTTTCATTGTGGCCAAAAAGTTGGATTTTAGTTTCACCAGAGCACCTTCTTCCACGTTTGGTGCGTCTCCCAGGTGGCTTTTGGCAAACTTTACACAAGACTTTTTATGGATGTCTTTGAGAAATGGCTTTCTTCTTGCCACTCTTCCATAAAGGCCAGATTTGTGCAGTGTACGACTGATAGCTGTCCTATGGACAGACTCTCCCACCTCAGCTGTAGATCTCTACAGTTCATGCAGAGTGATCATGGGCCTCTTGGCTGCATTTCTGATCAGTTTTCTCCTTGTTTGAAATGAAAGTTTAGAGGGACGGCTGGGTTTTGGTAGATTTGCAGTGGTCTGATACTCAGACTCAGGATTGTGTTCAAAGCAGAGAGCATCATGAAGACCAAGGAACACAACAGGGAGGTTCGAGATACTGTTGTTGGAAAGTTTAAAGCAGGATTTGGATTCAAAAAGATTTTCCAAGCTTTTAACATCTCAAGGAGCAGTGAGCAAACGATCATATTGAAATGGACGGAGCAGGTGCATTTATACAGGGACTTGATTACACACAGATGGATTCTATTTATTATCATCAGTCATTTATGGCAACATTGAATCATTCAGAGGTCCTCACTGAACTTCCAGAGTGAGGTTGCTGCACTGAAAGTAAAAGGGCTGAATAATATTGCACTTTTCTGTTCTTTTATTTGTTAAAAAGTTTAAAATATCCAATAAATTTTGTTTCACCTCACAATTTTGTCCCACTTGTTGATTCTTCACAAAATAATACAAGTTTTAGATATTTATGTTTGAAGCCTGAAAAGTGGCAAAAGGTTGAAAAGTTCAAGGGGGCTGAATACTTTGGCAAGGCACCATGGTGCCCTCAGCTTGCTGCATTGTAGGGATGTGGTGCTTTAATCACTTTGGAATTGCTTTGTTTCTCAGCAGTTCCTACATGCAGCGTAGGCCTACACTTCACCATTTGGACTTTAGCTAATCTTTTCGGCAGTATCAGTTATCTTTACATTTAGTTTCAAATTTCAACAGTCATGAAAATAGAAGAACATCTTATGCCTTTTCTTTCAACAGATGCATAGGTATCTGCTGAAAGATCTAAAATATCAAAATATTTTGTGGTACTATTGGAACCATAGTCTCTGTATGTTTTTTTTTTTTTTCCACTGCAGAGAAAAAGTTACATATATACATATAAGGTGTGGAATCGCAATATTGCCTAATATTACTTAGACTGAATGAAAATATAATGCAATTGAATATGTCGACTATGATCGGAATTTTGCATCATAATTTTGAGTCATAATCTCCCAAAATTAAATTGGGGCCGATTTATTGACACACCTCTGAAACTGACATTTCTTGGTATTTCTTTGTGATTTAGAAAGTAGAATTTGAAAAAAAACCCGTTGTCCCTATGGTCGGTGCTCCCGGCAACACCTGCTGGATTTAATTGCAGGCGTATTTAAGAAAGATTGCCAACAGTCTTAACAAGGTTCATTCACATGTTTTTATTCAGAAACATCAGCTGCTGGGCGCCGTTTAAAAACCATTTCTCGTGCTTTTGAGAAAACCGTTCACAGGGCACCGATGATGACGCCTTGCTCTCTTCAGCTTACATGTCTAGCTGCTGAGAAACAATAATTAAAATTTCTCAATGTTTGATATTCCATCCATCCATTTTCTTCCACTTATCCGGGGTCGGGTCGCGAGGGCAGGAGCTTAAGAAGGGAGGCACAGACCTCCCTCTCCCCAGCCACTTCTTCCAGCTCCTCCGGGGGAACCCCAAGGCGTTCCCAGGCCAGCCGAGAGACATAGTCCCTCCAGCGTGTCCTGGGTTTTCCCCGGGGCCTCCTCTCGGTGGGACGTGCCCAAAACACCTCAGCAGGGAGGCATCCTGATCAAATGCCCAAGCCTCAACTGGCTCCTCTCGATGTGGAGGAGCAGCGGCTCTATGAGTCCCTCCCGGATGAGCTTCTCACCCTATCGCTAGGAGAGAAAACCCATTTCAGTCGCTTCTATCCGCGATCTCGTTCTTTCAGTCATGACACAAAGCTCATGACCATAGATGAGGGTAGGAACGTAGATCGACTGGTAAATCAAGACTTTAACATGGCAGATCACTTTGTCTTGCTTTGGGTATTTCACCAGTACTGTAAATTAAACTAATTTAACTACAGGCAATTGTGTGTTTACTGTTTATGAGCACAGAATAAAACCTGTACTCCAAACCAATACTTAATGTAGGTTTGGACTCAAATGCTGTCAGTATTGGGAGGACCAGTTTTTAGGAAACTTGGAATTAAATATTGTTGTTCCAGTGAAAACTGTTTAAAACTTTTTGGTTGTTTGTGCCTATGACAGAATGCTGACCTGGTTCTATTCTCCTTTTGAATGTTTCCTCAGGCTCTGGCAGTGGGCGGAGTTGGCTCCATCGTCCGAGTCCTGACTGCAAGGAAGACGGTCTGATCCCCATAATCTGCGGTGTTTGTCCAAGTCATCAGGGCTGGTGTCCTTTTAAGAAACTGGAGCTGTGTGTCTTTCTGATGCATCACTTTGTTTGTTTTTTTTCTGTTTTCACTCCTCTGGGATTCAGAAGGTGCTGGCACCTCAAACTGTTCTCTGCCAGCAGTACAGAATTCCACTTTTCTTCTTCAACACAAAACAGCAACTTGCCATCTGCTCAGCTACATCACTGAAACACTCCAACTCACCCCCAGCTATCCCTCTACTCTTCTGTGAGTCTGACTCCTTAAGATGAGAGGAATGGAAAAGGTGGATGGATTCTCATTGATGTATTTCCCCTGCCTTTTGCCCTCAAATTAGAATGTTTGAGGTAAACTGAACTTTCAGTCCTTTTTTTCTACTTCTGTCTTCACAAAAGCCACATCCATGTGGTACTATTGTGTGAATGCTTTGGAATAAACAAAATAAAGAGCTAAACTTGAATACTGATTGGTCATTTTATCGGTCATTAATGCCAATGACTTAAGAGATGAAGATTAAAACCTTGAGTTCCGGAGCTTAACATACTCACCAAAGCAAACCATCACTATAACTTTAACACAGGAAGACTGAAATGTGACAAACTTGGCATAAGTTATCCATGTTGGATTCCTGATGACACTTTGATATGCTGATGCTGCCCCATCAGAGCAGGAAGTCACTTATTTTTCTTGATCTCAATATTTTTTTTTATTTAAATAGTTGAAGGTGTGTTTGTGCTTTAAAGCACAAAGAATTTGTAGCTGCAGTGACGCTGGCGCAGTCACAAGGTCAATTGGTGACGTCACCTTTAAACAGGAAGTCACATTTTGGTGCTGGGAGTCTTTGAGTCATACAGATTTAAATCTGCCTGATGACATACAATAAATATGATGTTGAATCCTGCTCTCAACACTGACTAGTGCCTGCCATGTGGGCATGGCAGAAGACTGAAGTCTATCTATGCCGTTTGCATACGGTTGGTTTAATTTGGAAGATGCATGTTATTGAGCCAAACTGGATATACAGTACATAATCTTTAACTTGTAAAGATTTCAATATTGGAATTTGACTCCAGAACGCTGACGAGTGAATATGATCTAATTCAATTAAATTCAATAAAACAATATTTTATGAATATTAAAGGGAATTAAATGTTGCTCATTAATTCAGATTCTTCAAAGTGTTACTGAAAATGATGGCTGTTGGCATAAAAGCTCTCTTGTAGCATGAGTCATATTACAAGAGTCATTGTAGTATGTAGTATGTCATTGTAGTATGACTCCCCCCTATACGTCAAGCCTCTGACTGAAGATACTGTTTTCTCAAGACAGTCTCATGAAAAAGGTGGTCAGGGTCATCCTTAACTTTCTTGATTTGATGAAAAATTAAGACAATGTAAGCCACGCCCACTCAAGATTATTACACGATCTAAGCCTTACATTGTATCCACATCCAATAACCACACATGACGTGAGACTAAAGGAAGTCCTCACCAATTATCTCACCAGAAAGTGAACGTACCTCCATTCCATAACTCAATGGTGTGGAAGCTGCTTTAATGTCTTCAACCATCTAATTCTACACAAAACACAACTTCCCCCTTGAGGTCAAGGTATCAGACTACTACTGTTTTCCATTAGCATATAATTTTTTTCTGTAGTTTAATTTATTCAAAACCTGATAATTTTCAAGTGGTATCCCATTGTAATCAGACTAATCAGAAATATTTCAAATTTAAATAATTGCTTATTTCAAATTATTTTTAATCCACTATCTTGTCAGATCATTACTAGTTTTAAATTAGACAGTATTTAAAAGTAGATTGTTAAAAATATTAAGATTTCCCAGTGGCAGTAGACGCTTCCATAGAGAACCATGGAAGACAGTCCTCAATGACAGAGGAGACCCACATCCATTCTTCTGTCAGTCATTCAGAAGAATGGATGGCAGAAATTATGCCAAGCTCTAAAAGTCACACGCAGCAACTTGGAACAACTTTTGATGAATGAAATAAGCAGAAAATTAAAACTTTAAACTGGTACTGAATCAAACATTTCTCTTAACTAGTTAAGATGACAAAGCCATTGTAACTTGGGATGCAGTTAAGATGTCTCTAAGCCTTAATCAGTAAATGAGTCAACATGTGGAAGATCTCAGATTTGTATCCACCTACCACTCCCTGCTTTCTCTTAGACAGTAAGCATTAAGTTTTATGTTAAACATACAGATGAGATTTTATTGTCCAACCAGAAAAGAACCAGTACATATGCACACACAGACACACTGATACCAAATCTAACAAGAATGAAGCACATTTTCTCTTTCATAAAGCACAACACAGTTTTCATGAGGGCGGTAACCCTCACAGGTTCACAGTTGGCACAATAATGGATGAAAATAAAATCTCCACAGTAAGGATCCACTTCCAAGTAGTTTTTCCAGCAGAGAAAAAAAAAATCTTCCTTTTTAGTCTTCAGTCTGAAAGCTCAAAAACAGAATAATACTTTCTGTTCTGCAAATATATTTCTGATATCTGTTCTGATATCAGAAGCTCCCAGTTGCATCACACTTTGTGTGCCATAACAGACCAGCACTCACAAATATCAGGGGAGATATTCATAAATATCTCCCAATATTTGTGAAAAGGAAAAGTCACCCAGATACATTTTTTGCAAGAAACAAGCTATGTTGGTTTTAAAATTCTACAGTGAAGGGAACTATTGGGTTATGTACAAAATTCAGATGTCCTTTAATGTGAAAGGTATAGCAAAAAGGGCTTCTCAAAAATAAAAAGTTCTATGGTCATAAATGTTGCCTAAAAAAAGTTTTCCTAGAGTCAAAATGAGTAAAAATACAATCTAGCAACATCTTGTTTTTTATGAAACTGCATTGTTTTAAGTTAAGATCATTTTAGCATCAGCGCTGAGATTCTTCAAAATTACCTTCCAATGAGCTGAAAAAGGGTTTTCCTAAAACTGCAATGCTCCCCCGCTGATGGTTCTGGAAGGAATTGGTCAATTTGCCATTTCACTAATTTGTTCCTTCATTTAAGTTCCTTCACTTCCATTTCATGGACCTTTGTACATTATTGTAACCGATAAGTTCCATGAATTATGGTGCAATTGTTGAAATGATCAACTCTCAACTTGCCAGACATTTTGAAAACATTGTGGCGCACCCTGTTGCAATTGATTGTGGTTCAGATTCCCATTTGGACCAGGAGACGTCGCCCTGCTGGATCTTATTTATTGAAGTCATAACCAGATTTCCTTCTTCAAGCAAATAAAGAAAATAACTTTAGATCGTTCTTAGACAAGTGGAGAAGTTCCTGTGTCCTTTGCTTTCTGTCAAACAAGAATTCTTCTAAATTCTCTTTTTCGAGGACTTCCTAGGAAAAGGAAATCCTTTATTTCACACAGAATATGCTCTGTGAGAACCTTCTGTGTCACTGCTGAACAAACAACAAAAGTTGTGGAAATTTCTATGGACAATGAATACTGTAGTGGTCTAGCAAAAACACTCCCCAAACATCCCACCCCTTGAATAATACACACAGCTTCTTCTCTGTGTTACAAAACATTTATAAAAAGGATGAAACGCCACAAAATTTAAAAGACAGTTTGTTTCTATGGCAACAGATCAGGACAACAGAAAGGAGGATACTCAAATAAAACAAGTCAGACTTTCCAGATGACAAATATCAAGTCAGACCTCACACATTTGGAATTTCTTCAACTTTACAGTAACATCTGACAAAAGAGGCAAACCAAAATCAATGGAGCTCCAAATCACTGCTTCAGCAGACCATGTTTGAATTTTTTGTTTTTTGTGAAAAACATGTAATTTTTTTCCACAAAAAAATTACATGTTTTCCACAAAAACCTGTAAGTGTTTTTGTGGAAACGCAAAAAACCCCCAGCAAAAATCAAATCCTAAATTTAACATCCCAATTATTAAAACTGAGGAACAACTTGTTTTTATGGGTTCTAACTAATCCCATTTCAGACATTAAATTTTACTCTGAACATTAACAAAAGGTTTTGGAATAATCCCAAAACAGATTCTCCCTAAGAATCTTTTGAAATTTAGACCAAATGTCAAGCAGGTCTTTAAGAAGGGAATTCAAGTAGCATATATTCAGAATTCTTTTTCCAAAGAAAAAAAAATTACAGACACTGCAGAAGTAATGTCTGTACTTCTTTTCAAAATACAACTGAGCAGAATTTGTGTCTTCATCAGTTTTTTCTTCATTTCCCAGGCATGAATCTTAACAGCAGTTGCATAATGAAATATGCTCTATATAGACAAATATATAGAGCATATTTGTCAGTGACACACGGCCATGTGTGTCACTGAAAACAAAGTTCACAATATAAGGGGGAAAGATTTGCAGTAATTTTTTTCCCTTTAACATTTAAATCTCCCAATTCAACCAATGCGCAAAGCCCATTTTTGGAAAAGCTCTACACTTGCTATTTGAGGTGTGATCTGCTGTACTGATCTGCTGCTGTCTAACAGGAGACAAAGATTCACGAAATATAAAACAACAATGTTTTTTTCTATTCATAGGAGTCCATTTGAAGTTTTCCCCAAACCCCCTGGTCTCTGTCAGACACACATTCTTCTGCTTGTGTACAGCTGTTTCCATGTCCATCTGTTCAACTCCAACAAGTGTGTATGTTTATGCAAAAATGGATGGAGTTATGTATTCTTATGTATGTTTACTTGTGTTCTTTAGTGGGGGCAAAGTAGAGCTCCATGGGTTTGTTGACCTTCCAGTACTTTTCACTGACCAGCTCCAGGGAGAAGGAACCATTCAGAACCTATGAACAGAATTGAACAGTTAAACAGACATATGATGCACCAGCTCTACCACCCGAGACCCCAAACAATACCACATGGAACAAACAATACCACATGTCCATTCATGCAGCAACAGTTTCTGAAGAAAGAGCAACCCATAACTAGTCCTGTTGCAGAGAACAAAGCATTTTTTCTAGACTCAAAACAACCAATCCAAACACAATGAGCAAAATTTGGGCAGATCACTTTTCATGAAAATTTTGCTATCTTATTACTTTTGTTACAGAGGTGGATTTGGTAAAGATCACAGGCTTCATGTTCACTGGATACAAACGAATATGACCAGGACTGACCTGATGCAAGATCAGTTAACAGATCCTAACATAGAATGGGAGGTTGAGGTTGACCATTTTTGTGGTTGATCAAAAATGACACGTTCTTTTAAAGGGAACATGCATTTCTGTGTTGTGGTCTTTATGCAGAATATTGTTGTGTTCCATGTATGCTCAACCTAAACCTATAATTCTGTGTTAGGATCTTTCCCCTGACCAGGACAACCAAAGAATGTAGCAATATTTAGAATTTGATCTTAAAAGGTTTTAAACTGTTTTGTTAGAGATGATCCTGGGCATAAGAGTACTCACAGTAAACTGGTTTCCAGCAGTAGGTATGTAGATAGTGTACTGTTTCTCTGATGCTGCCTCAACATTAACAGGACTGGCCTCAGCATTTCTTCTCAGTTCCTCCAGAGCCAGCCGGACTGCCAGGTATTTAGACAGGTGATCCACAGTGGCGTTACCAGAGGTCTTAATGTAGCGAGGAACAAACTCCACACTGTAAAGACACAGTCAGATCACAATTACCAATCAAATGTGTGCTGAACGCCAACTTCAGAATCTTCAAGCTTCTGTTTTGTGGTGAACACACCTGTTGTGACCATCATCCTTCTCCATCAGGGTGGGGTGTGGCCTGAACACCAGCTCTATTTCACTGGCTCCTCCATCAATCACAGAGTCTCCTCCCCCGTTCTCAGCAGCATTGTCCATGTCCAAACCGCTGTCATCACTGGTCTTGGTGCGCTTAATACTCGGTCCTGCCTCCTGGGGAACCAAAACACAAAACACAACATGTGACTGGAGAACATACTGCAACCATTATACCACAACACATGCCATACATTTAATTATTACGCATTTATTGCTGTACACCAGAACATACCTGATTACTGTGGACAGACGCATTGCTACAGTGGGAGGAGTCTCCGTTGTCCTCAGCTCCGCTACCGTTTTCCACTGTGTGTCTCTTGCCACGCTGTAGCCTGACAATGAGACAAACACCTAGTACCCACCATGTAGCATCACTGTGCTCTGTTTGTCTCAGGGATTGTGTTTACCTGGTCATTGCCTGTATCTTCAGTCCCTCTTCTATGCTGTGGGACAAAGCCTGCTGATTGTTGTGTTTGCTAATGCGAGCCAAAACTCTCTCCTGGTGAGCTTCATACTCATCTCGGCTGGGATAAATCTTACCTAAAATTAAGCAAGAACCTGTTTAATGTGCTACACTTGGGTGTAGCACGTGTGGAGTTTCGTGCAGCTACTCAGCTGAACTAACAAATTTCTCCAGTGTTCCTGGTGTAAATATACACTACAACTCTAATAAGTGTTTGACAATGTGGTAGGTATATTAAGGTATTAGAATGTTATTTTTTCTCATAAAGTCAGGATTTTAAGTGGAAGTTTTAATTGTCATTAATCAAGCTGCTGCACTGTGGGCATCCAGAAACAACTTGGGCTCTTTTGTTAGTTTACTTTCAACTTTTTAAAAGTACATGAACCTTTGAAGGGTTGATTTACTGAGATTTACAGACACAATGCAAGGTCACAGAACTTGCCCTGTGCATTCAACTTGCAGAATTTGAGAAAAACAAAATTCTCCATTTTGAATGAATAAAAGGTGTATATCGCAGGCATAATAAATCAATGCATTAAATACAAAATAAATGTAAAAGGACAGACTGTTTAGACAGAAAAAAAATCTAAAAGGAATGTCAGAAAATAAATGCCTAAATCATTTTATAAACACCTTTAGTTCTAGTCAAGATGTGTTATTCAAACAGAATTAAAGACACAACGTTGTTTTTCTGTGTGGTTACTTACTAATCAGAGCATCAAAATTGGGGTCAGGACGGAGTGACCTCTTAGAAACAAGCTTCTTACGACAGGTAGGGCACTCCTTATTCCTGCAAGGAGGTAAGGCCATGACAGCCATTAACAAGAAATAAATGTAAAAAGATAAACGTTCATCAGAAGTTCTAGTCCCTGAACCTCAGTCAATATGGTAAATATTAAAAGTTAGTATGACAGGACTGAAAAAGACTGAAAGTAGGTCTGACTTATTGGGAATGGTAGCCAGAGGACAGACATTTCTCTCTATATGGGGGTGATGTTTGTGAACATCAAAGACATCTTAAAAAGCACAATAAACACAAGACTAGCCATTAGAAGACGAAGAAGATCTTTAATACATCAGTATTAAAGAACAAGCAGGAGGCTCAGATAAGTACTATTGTATCTAAATTTCAACAGTAGAATAAACCAGTTCATGAACGTAGCCACCCTAAAAAAACGTACCCAGATCTCAAAGCTGTGATGATACAATCAGCGCAGAAGCGGTGCAGACATTCTTTGGTTGTCATCGTGTTTTTCAGCATGTCCAGACAGATAGGACACATAAGTTCACTGTGCAAGGATCTGGGTGACACAGCTATCTCCAGTCCGTCTGTTATTGCCTCCTGACAGACAAACATCCAGAGGTAATTTAGAGCACACTAATGTTCTCTGAGTGCATGCATTCTCTCAGGATACAACTTCTTCCTTGCATTGTTCAAAAACAGGAATGTTACTTTAACTGGTCCCTTTAAAGTGATCTGTAGAGTTTTGATATTTGATACATTGTCAGAATAATTTTTCTAACATATACCGTATGTTGCCAAAAGGCTACAAAAGTATTTTTGCTTGTGGTAGGTTTAGGACATAGGAGTAACCTGTCCAGGTGTACCCTGCCTTTCACCCACTAACTTAGTGTTAGTAAGGTGAAAGGCAAAAGGGGGCGCTGAGATTCCTTTCGGGGGCGTTTGGTCGAAGGTCTATCCGTGTTTTAATGTTGCAAAGCACTGTCTTTTGCAAATAGTGCAGGGTTAAAACTGGCATTGTTGTACATGTTTTATCTGGTCATTTCTTGCAATATTTAACAACTAACATAAGAAAATGGCTCAGAACTAGAATATTTTCTTTCACTTTGGCTACTGACAGGCCTACCGATTTTAAGTTGAATGTTCATTGGATTTTTCGTGGACGCCTATAAAAATAATTTCTATTCACATGGCTTTTTCCTTCCCAGGGAAATTATTTTTAATGATAAATATAGAAACAACCAAAAACATCTCAACATCAATAATAGTGATAGTAATATTAATAATAAAATAATACTCAGTGCAAAGTAGCCTACATCTTCTGTGATGGGGGACAGCGAGGGACCTGGATAATGCACAGGGGGGATTGGCACAAAAAAGGTTGAGAAACTCTGCACTAACTGCTGGAGATGGGCACCAATGTCCATAACTGCCTGGACTAACAACAAAATGAAACATTAAATGATGCATAAACCAAAATCATTCTACCAGCAATAAAAGTCATGTCAAATATTGCAGATATGCAACATATAATTCTCTCCTTTTAAAATGGCACATAGCAGTTTCTCAAGTCTTGAGTGCATCACCACCATCACAGTGTTTTTATTCAAACCTGGTTGTGCAGATATTAGACCCACCAATTACCAGGGGCCTGAAACCTGTGAACACCACTTTCCATGAAAAGATTCTGATTTATAAAAAACAAACTTGACATGAAAATGTGTGGTCCAACCTAACATATGCAGAACATACAAGCTTGTTTCTGAAATAGGACAAAAATGGCGACAGATTGTGAGGTCGGGAATTGAAGCATAACTGCATCATGATTCCTTCAGATCTTTAACTGCATATCAAACTTGAACCATACACCAACTTTATCATAAGCATTTAAAAATACAGTGTGGTATATGCTTGCACTGGTGAGTCACAGCTATAAATGAGGACCTTCAAATAAATAAAAAAGGTCTGTAAAGCAGCCTCAGCCTACATCCTAAACCAATGTCTGTACAACATTTAAACGTTTCATTTAACATCTTACTATCACAATCCTCTCCCTGATGATCACCACTATGAGAGGTACCATAGTTTTATTTTATTTATTTTTTTTATCACTGATTAAGCATAAATTATGACAAGATGTGACTCATCCAAAGTGATTCTTCAAAACATCTAAATGTTGCATGTGACACCTGTGTGTGAAGCATCGGTGCTGATGGAAGAACCAGGAGGGAACTTGTTCAGGGTTCGACGAGCTCTTTTGGCTCATAATGACTGGCTAATAAACCTATTTAGATTCTATAAAGCTTTGCTCTTGGATATCTGTGCTGAACTGGGCCCAGTATTGAAGAGATCGACCCACCAGAACCACGCCATTCCTGTACAATCACAGGTAGTGTGGAGTTCCTGGCAATCGGTGGTATGAATTTATGACAGTATGATAACCTTAGACAAAAGTGTCATGGTTTTGTGTTATCACAGTATTATCATTACAGCTCTAAAACGTGTTATTTTGTATTTTCTTTAGCGTGCCTTCATATGAAGGCATGGTCACTCTGCTCCTTAATTGATAGTCCTTTATAAGCAAAGTCTAGATATGCCACCCCCCTTAACTGGGGTGGCATAAGATTGCAGTGCTGTTTGGGGAGATGATTAACTTTTTGCATTTGATATGTTTCAATAAAAAAAAAAAAAAAACAAAACTCAAAAAAAACCTGATGATATATGCAAAGAGATCTTGGCGAGAGTTTACCTGTGGCGTTCTCTGTAGTTCATAGAGACTTAGTTCCCAAGTCTTGCTGAGGGACTGGACCCCATTCGTCTGCACTGTCTGAGTCATGGCTGCAACACTGAAACACAAAAACAAACGCAGACTAAACGGACTAAAACAGAGGAGGTTAAACCAACTGCTGTTTATCTTACAGAAGCATATTACTCTGATGCTTCATCCAAGGAAAATTAGACCTTCCAATGAGAAAACTGCTCTCCAGGTTCTCCCTCAGCTGACTTTTTCAGCCACCTAATTTTTGAGCAAATGAATGACAGAGTGGCTAATCTTGTAATGCAACGTTGTACGATCTTGATGGCAGTGGCATGATCATCTGAAGCTGGTGTGAACAAGACTAGCCAATAACAGCATAACTCTTTCTCAAAGAATGGATCCTAGTTTACTTACAAATGGATGAATAAAATGGCCCAGACTGGACTCAAAACACAAGCATGTCGGATCTTCCTCATCAATATTATGTGTTTTTTGAGGTTTTCAGAAATAAAGAAAGGCCGATGACCCAACTGAATGTCTCTAAACATCAGAGTAGAAATCAATATGTTGAGGAGGAACTGTAGGTTCTACCTAAAAACAGTCTTCAGCACTGACACACATTAATAGAGACAGTTAATGACTGGGTCACATACAGGGGTGCCGTCAGGAAACATGGACCCCATAACAAAAAATTAAACTGGGGCCCCTGCTGTTACAATTTCTTGAGTCTATTTGACCCATAAAAACCGGCACAATTTTTAAGGCATGTAACCGCATTGCTTTCTTGTCATGACTGTTATGAGACAGATAATTGTGAAAAAAATGAATCACCTCCAGCTTCCTCTCTGACCTACTACTGAGAGCTAAGGATTGTGATTTATAACGCTACCTCCTGCCTCTGATTGGTTGTTTCTAGAGAGCACTGGTAGAAGGCAGAGGAATTAAATTATTCTCAGATAATCTCTCAACATATTGAGAGTCTTAACAAATATGTGCTTTTTGTTAATAAAAGTTACATACTGCAGCTTTAATTTCACTTATGAGGGGACAGGCCAGAAGGGACGTGGCAACAGATATCTGTAATTTAAATGCAAGCCAAGGCAGGACTATCTGGACTGACAAGAGGCTGTTTTCATTATAATTTTATAAAGATTGTTTGAATATCTGTCACAAATGCAAGATAAATCCTTTAGTGATCAGGGTCATCTTCTGTGGATCCAGCTCCCAGCTGTAGTCCACGAGAAAGAGAAACTCTGAATAAGATTTTAAGACTTAAGATTTTTTTATCTGTCATTTTGTTTCTAGAACTTAACAAAATTGGAGTGGTACCCTCAGTGATAAATAGATAGATAAATAAAGTCTTAATCTTTAAAAGATTGAATCTCTTCAGACAAGGATTAAAACGTTCCTTCCTGATAAAGTTGACAGTTAGACTGACTTAGGATATCTTGAACTATTTCTGTAGTTATGCTGTTATAGGCTAATCAGGGTTTACCCCGAAAAACTTGCTAGGCCCTGTGGTTGGGGCACCAAGGTAGTCCATCGTGTTTTTGTGTTAAAAGATGTTACGTTGACAGGAAATGTAAAATATTACTGGGTAATTATGTCACTGGAAGACATTGCCAATAATATTTAAACTCACAACTATAGAATCTTACAAACAACAAATAAAAAAATACAATTAAAATAAATATTAATTATTTGAACTTCTGTTAGTGGATCTAAAAACACGATGCAAAGCTGATCACATTTAGAACCGGCCCAAGGCATAAAGGAACTAAGAGAATACATCAATGCTGTTAAATTTGATTTAATGGTTTCAGCATGGATAAATTAAAAAGATTTTAAATGGTTTAAAATTTAAATTTTAAGGTGCTGGCAAGTTTAGTTTGTAAAAGTGACACTCTGAATAAGCGTGTCTCTTTTTCAGAACAACCTAGGAAGAACCTTCATAGATTGTTTTGTTTACATAGCTACAATCTGATGCTCTCAGCTTGATATTTGAGATTTAGCTGTTTGTTCACAAATCCATGGTGAAATGCTGTTAGTGCTGCTGATGTTCTCAACAGGAAAAGGTGCCCCTAAATCAAATTCTGCTCAAGGCCTCAGTTAACAGTGGCCATGCTAAGTAGTATGAGCATTTGCAGCAGTAGAATTTCCCCCAGAGTATTTTAAGCCTGGCGGGCCACCAAGCTTTACTTGGGTCCCCACCAGACTAAGGATTGCTTATTTATTTGAGCTTTTTAAAAATGTTTGCATTTTTTAAGATGTTATAGTCGATATTCAAGCATTAATCTCCCAATAACACATAATTATCACATGATATTTTCAAATTTCCTGTCAACTTTGAAGCACTGGGAAAAGGCAGAGGAGCTCATTTTTTTCACAGATTGTCTGTCTCATAACATACTGTTATGGCACAGAGACAGTTTTAACAAATATGTAAAAAATATACAGATATTTTCCTAAAAGTTACAATGCAGCTTTAATCACCTCACAATGTTTGGGAAAGTTTTGTTAGCCTGCTGTAATTACTCTATTGCATTCTGCTTAGACAGGTTGATACCCATTTAATAACAGTTATAAGGGAGATAACCAACATTTACACATGTCATACATACTGTACATACACATGCATTTTTATTCCTACACTTTAGATGCAATGTAAATGTGACCGCAGTATCTTCATTGCTTCTCTGCTTCAGTTACACCACATAATCCTGTGCTGCATCACTATCACTGTAATATGAGTGAACCGGCCAATGCTGATATATTGTGCATCCTTAATAACTGTTATGGATAAAATGATTCTGTCTTTCCTGTTTCTTTTATCCGCTTACATGCACATTGCTGCATACTTACATAACCATATCACTTAATACTGGAGACAGTTACACTTAAAAAATGAAACTGATTAACACTTCCCTTTAGAGAGGGCGGAGAATGCAGAGAAGATGAAAGCAGAACTCCCTCTAGAATCTTTGCTTTGCTTGCTGTCATCCTTAAGTTGTCCTGAATGGAGTGAATGTCACTCTGTATCTGTTCCATTTGTATGACTTGTAACATTTGATCACTTTCTGCATTAAAGCCCGTTTTACACTTAATCAAATCTCATTATTTCTCAGAGTAATGACACTGAGGGGTTTTGGTCTGTCCCAAAACTGGAAAACAGACCTGGGTGGTCTACAACATATTAAACACCCATTGTGACACATAGAATTAAATGTTTGATAATGGTACAATCGATGCAGACTGTTATTTATTGTAATTCAATTGGTGCAAATTTAGGGACATTTCTAAAATATTTAGGAGTTTTTCAGAGTTGAAATTGTCAGTTGTGGGAGAGTGGAGTGTTAGGGTTGTTGTTTGCACAAGGTGCCAAACCTGCTTACGACTAAATGCTTCCCATCAATTTATTCCCATTTAGTTATGAATTTATCAACTATGAAAATAACTAACCTAAAATCCACTAAAAGTAGCTGTTTCATATCGTTTATCGGACGCCATACACCAACCTGAATGTAGGTGAATAAGATCTGTGCAGACTAGTGGAGATGTGTGACCATGCTGCCACACACGTGACAGACTGAGGAACAAAGTCTTGGTAGTAGTTTTCAACATCCCACGAATCTGACAGATTTGTAAGTTAAACAAAAGGAGAGATATAAATGATGCTTTCTCTCTCATTTTATCTGTCGATGTCAACAATTGAAATCCAATGAGCTCTAATCGCTGCTTGCAATAGACAGATATGCAGACGTCGGCCTGTTGATGTCTTAATCCAAAGACAATACAAATCCACTTTATATGGAGCATTCATTTTGATTTATTTATTGTTTCTAAAGAAATCGTCCGAGCGCACAGATTTCAGGCTAAAGCTAACTAGCATCCAGCTCCAGGTGATGCTGTGGCTTTTCTTCGGAATGTTAAAACTGAATGGGGACAAAACAAGCCTGAGCTGGGACAAGGCCCAAATGTTCTGCTTTAACTCGGTCTAAAGAGCGCAACAAGATGCACCTTGAACTGCGGTCCTTGGTGTAAGACAGAAGTCGTGGGTGTAAATGTGTCGCTGACAGAAAGAAAACAACAGAGAAAAGAGGCTCTCGATGTTACCCCGCATGTTTGCACTGCGACTTCCAAACGTATTTGTAGAGTTTCGTACAGATAAAAACTCGTTCCAGAAGCGTGGTTTATCTAAGCATTCGGATACCAAATAAAAATTGCTCCAAAACTGTATAAAATATTATTGTTCATGTACTTACATGTTCAGTTGTAAGCACGGCCTGATGTAGCCAAGCGCGTTTAGGTGAAAGCAATATGGCTGAAAGGCTACAAGCGATGCAGTCTGGGAAATGAAGGCCATGAACATCCACACAGTTAAAGATATATATATATATATATCTTTAACTATATATAACTATATATATATATATATCTTTAACTATATATAACTATATATATATATATATATATATACAGATATATATATATACATATATATATATATCTGTATATATATATATATAGCCTACATATATATATATATATATATACTATGTCATGTCATGCATAGTCGCGATGCCGTAGAATAATTAACTCAATCAAACTTCGACATGTAGATATTAATTTTGTGCTGTGCTCCAAAACAAGTGCAGAAACAGTTAAAGTACAACTCAAAACCACTTCTTTCTCGCTCTCTGTATCAGCAGTCACGCGCCGGCTCGTTGCCATAGCAACTGACACCAACGCCACAAAAAGAAAAAACGGCTAAATATTTCCCACATAAAGAGTAGAGCATCCAGTCTGTTGCAGTAGTATGGTTTTAGGCTTTATGCTTATTTCGAAATTATTAATAAGTGATTGCTGTGGTAAGAGGAGAAAATTGTAAATGTATCGCTGCACTTAACTATTGTGGAGTCTCAATGTCTGGGCTCATGAGCGCCCCCTGCCATGAGGCAAGAAAACTGCCTGCCTCCCTCGCCTCAAGTCTGTTCTCTGCCGTTTATGATAGATTTTTTTGTACAATATTCACTTTTAAAAATCTTTCTAAAAACATTAATGACGTTGCAGCTGAAATTAGGTGTGTTGCCTCAAAATCTCAGCCACAAAACCTACAGGAATTGATAGTTATTTCTTTTGCAGAAACTCATGACTGTAAATGAAAAACTTTCCACATAATTATTAAATATCTTTTTTGTGGCAGGGGACTAGAAAGCTATTAGGTTTTTATTTTCTTTTGAAGATCACCTTAAGAAAACATTTTTAAACAAAAGTTTATGTCAGTGTGTTCCTTATGAATTTCTAGTAACATTTTTGATCTATGAAGTCATAACACTCAGTTTCTTTTGAGAAGCACTATTGTGTTTTTAATTTGCACAATGCAGCATCAGGTCTTTTTTCATATTTTTTATATGTGCAGTATGTTTGTCCTTAACTTGATCTTTGGTAGCTCCACTTCAAACCAAATTAACTTAAAAGATGTTTTTTGAGTAACAGCTGAATATGCGTATAAATTAGCCAAATCACAGACTGTTAAATTCTGTTAGTACGTGTTAATGTGTATTTTTTGCCATGTTGGAAATGTGTCAATGGTCACAGAGCAAGCTGTGTCTGTCGCAAAAAAAGAGAGGAAACAAAATCAGTTTTCAAAAGTAAAGTATTAAAATCATTTTTATTTCACTCTTCTGAGCATGTGGGATTACATCAAATTTCACTCTTTGTTCAACAAGTTATAACAAAGCACATTTGAATGGCTAAATATCTCCAGCAATGACTTTGGACAGCAAAAATACCTATACCATCCATTTAAAATATAGATTTTTTGTTGTACATTTAAGCAGCACAAATGCTGCTTAAATGTAGCAGCATTTAAGCAGCTGCTACATTCTCTTCTTAATAATAGAAATAATAATAACAAAAAAAAGAACAGGAATCAACTTCTAATTTTTCTTCCAGATTTATCTGCTGCTTCAGCACTGTCAGCAGCAGAAACCCTTGAACAGCAACATTATACCTATCGGGGAACTACATTTGTCCCCACATTATGACGACGCAGTATGATCCAATTAAACATTCGATTTTTGATTAATATGGGTTGTTGTTATGTTGTACGATTTTTTTTTAAAGATTTTGTTCATTGTGCTCCTTTTTAGCCCCTGTCCCTCCAAAGGTCTCTGCACAACCCTGGCCTTTAGCCCAATGTCACTTATTCTTCTTTAAATGTTTTGTCATTTTTTAAAGAAAGCAGTCAGAATTTCTCCTGTGGGCACCCCACAGTGATGGTGTGAACCATGTATGGAAAGCTCAGTTCTCGACGCGGCTGATGAGACAGCTGAAGCCAGGCTTCCAGGGGTGTCTGATGAAGTCCCGTTTTGACACTTGTGTCGTCTTGCTGAAAATCATTTGACTGGCAACAAATGCTGCCTCACATTACATGGATCACTGCTTAATTTTGCTTGTTGGTTTCAAAATAAAAGCGCAACGAGCCCTGCTGCTTCATGGGTTATTGCAGGGGTGGGCAACTCCAGACCTCCAGGGCTGCTGTCCTGCAACCTTTAGATGTTTCTCTACTTCAACACAACAGAGTCAAATAATGAGGTCATTAGCAGGACTCTGAAGAACTTGACTGCACTTAGGAGGTGATTCAGCTACTTGATTGAAGGGTGTTGGCCCCGGGAGACATAAGAGTTGCAGGACACAGACGAGGACCTGGATTGCCCACTTCTGGGTTATTGTTTTTGGTCGCGCATCGGAGGAGAGTATCTGCAGTGGCTGAAATAAATATATTTTATGTGTATTAATGATTTTGATGACAACACTCATCAAAACATAATGGTTGATACTGGTTTTCTCAATTGTTGATTATGGGGTATTTTATTACTATATTTTTGTGTTTTTATAACTTTGTTGCTGAAATGTTCCACACAAATAAGCTTGATTGAAATAGATCCAGCAATAAGAAAATCTCTGACATCTGGGAATACTTTGAAATGATCATTCACAAGTTTCTTAAATAAAAATAATTAACCTCTTCACCTCCAAAATTCTCACCTTCTGGAAATGTCCATTATTTTGATCAGCAAAGATATATCAGTCTTGCACAGCTGAAAAAGACTTAAAGCTGTTGGAAAAGTAAAATTCTGTCCTGGTGAGAATTTTACTCACCAGGACAAAATTGGTGAGTAAATTGGTGCACCCCTAGTTGGCTCAGAGAGCCAGCTAGAAATCCAAGAAAAATAGAAGTTGTAAAGAATTCCAGTTTTTCAGGAGGCAAATCAAAACTCAAAGAA
>CAEGAD010005235.1:0-69364 GCA_903067055.1 Poeciliopsis paucimaculata | reverse complement strand
ATATATACAGTTTGGCTGTCCAGTTCAGGGGACCAGATTTTAGCCTAACCATACGTATTACCTGTACTTTTTAGGACGCTTTTGTAAAAGACAGAGAAATTTGACTGTACAATCTGACCTTTAAGGATGGATGCCATTATCTGTAATGTGCAGAGCCAGAAAATATGTAGGTAGCTGGAACATTTCATAGACAGAAGATGCGTTCGTTAATGATAAAGCACTGACCTTTTGGATTCTGAATCCTACAGTGTTCAGCAAATCATTTTGGGACATTTTTTTTTTTAAAACAGATTAAAGATCTTCTGATCTTTGTTTTAAATGTTTTAGTTCATATATAGAACATATATATATATTTCTATTATTTCTCTAAACAACTTCATAACCGACACAGACCCATTTGGTAAATTAGAATATTATAGAAAAATCTATTTATTCCTGTAAGTGAAACACGTCTCTTAAAGGCTCAGTATTATGTGCTTTCCGGACCATGTTATAGCACAATCAGGTAACTACGTTTCCTTCACTTGTTATAAAAATGCTATGTCAAATATGACTTTAAAAAAAAATTACGCTGTAATTTAGTATTTTGAAATTTGGCTTCTGCCTCTTTAAAAACTTCTGCTCTTTCTGAAACTCCGCCTTCAGGAAGCCATCACAGCACTCCTCTATTAACCCTTTAGCAACATTGTTACCAGCGTTTCACTGAGAATTAGCTCATGTTGTTCCACCAGGTGTTTGCTAATTGCTGCTAGCTAGTCTGCAGGGGCTGAGCAGAGGAGAAATGGAGGACGGATGCTCTGAGCCAGAAACTCAGAAGCTTAAAAACCAAGGAGGAGCTGTGCCATGAAGGCGGAGCTAAGTCCACCCAGACGTTTACCACAACTGAATGGTTGCCACGGGAGATTACTGTATTTCTTAAACATGCGTGAAAGAATTAAGGCACCACTCTAGGTATGTTTTTGATGAAGGACTCTAACATAACATGATGTAAAGCCAAGAGAAAAAAGTGAATTTGACATAATACTGCCTCTTTAATCATCATGATTACAATTTTACATGATTAGACCAATGAAAGAAATGTGGGCTTAGTGAAAAGATGAACACATTCAAAAGGTTATTTTCAAAAGTTGCTTTTTAATCTGACAAATGAGACTTAATTTTTAAGAATCCTGCCCTTCTTGCAGAGTGAGTTAACCACTTTTAAAAAACGGGTCAAAAATAGTTCTTATCCTTTTAAACGCCAAGGAAATGAAACCCCCCCCCCCCGCGTCACCCAAGATGGCTTCCAAATCAGGGAGGCTCGTTAGTTCCAGCCTCTTTTGCAACGCTTTGTTTCTTCCTCCTGTGAGTGTTTGAAACATTCACACTTATTACAGTCACAACCTTCTGCTTTCTACCACTCATTACAGGCCCACTGCCTGAAGGACGCATCAGTGGCAGAACAAAGGAGCTGAGAGGAAAAACAAGGAGTGGGGAAAAAAATAATAAAATGTGTCATTTTCCCCTTTTATTTTATTTTTCCCCATGAAAGGCTGTGAAAAACGGTGCTTATGTTTACGATGTATTCATGTTCCATCGAGTTAGAAAAGGATCCCGGCAACTTTCCGAGCATTTCATTCCGTTTTTATTATTATTATTTCAAAGCATTATGTAAAACCCAGCCTTTTATGCTGCCACAAAGCTTTCACACATCCATTTTATGGAGAGCTGGGCTCTCTCACGACAATCACAAAGCGTCCTTTTTGATTGTTTCATGGTTTCGCGGAGTTCTTCTTTTCACTGTACCTGTGATGCCGCGTTATCTTTTTTATTTATGAGCAACTGAATCACACACAGAGGAATTTCTAGATGCAGAAACCTTTCTGCTCATGGATCCTCACCGGCATAATGCAGATGTTGCATAAATCCACCTTTTAAACTTGACCTTTCATCTCCAGACTCTGCTTTTCTGCCCGTTTCAGTTAAATCACAGAACAAAGTTTAACATCCTCCCTTCTTATGGAGAAAGAGAAATGGCCAAATATTCCACAATAGAACAACATCATGTGTTCATTAGTTACAAGCAGTAAATGATCCTAATTAACAAAATAAAGACTTGACAATGACAGTTTGTGTTATTAATTTATGTAAGTTGTTTCACGGAGTTACTGAAATAAATGGACTTTTTCAATAATATTGTAATTTACTAAATATTACAGCATATTTAGCTAAAAGCTGCAATTCCATTGCAAATGGTGCGGAAAACTTTGTCAGTAATTTCGAAAAAAAACAACAAAAAACCCCCTAAAAAACGGTTTCTCTGCTAAATAAGAAACGTAATTAAAATCACATGTAAATAAGCTTGTTCACATAAGCTTATTTATGTGAACAAGCTTACATGTGAAGCTTGTAAGCTTCACATGTAAGCTATCTCTAAGAAAATATGCTATCTCTTCATCTTCCAGCTACTTCCTGTCTTCTTCTTCTTGTTTTGCACCAGTGGCAACACCCGGTTGTTGATCACGTGACTCCTGTGATGTAAAAAAAAAAGTGTTTCCTTTACACTTAAACAGATCAATTTTGATGAGGGTGAAAAAAAACACCTCATCCTGTCTCTAAAACGCCTTATCAAAAAAAAAGAAAGAAAAATGTCCGTTAACATTTCAAATTGCGTGATTATATAACCATTGGAACCACAGATAGTGTGTTGTGGGGTTGCTGGTATAGATTGATTAGTAACTGTGACATTTTCTCTCTTAATTTGTAATGTGTTAAGTTCGGCTTAGACCCAGGAAGAGAAGGAAAATGTGAAACAGTAGTTCACATTTAGCTTCTTGCTGCATGGTGATGGTGAATTACTGGAAATCACAAAGTAGTCATTTACCCAATTCCTCTTCAGAGACTCTGACGTTGATTGTCTGGAATCCTCCAAAGTTTAACAGAGGAAGAAAAGGAAATGTTGGTTTTTACAAGGGACTGTTTCACCCACAGGGCCACAAAGATCAGGACGAGCTTCACACTGGAACCCAAGAATGGTGACATAGATGAGCAGCTGGTTCTTACGCACCTCTACAACGATATCAGATCTCACCATGAGGGAAGTGAATGATCTTTATATCCATGATCCAAAGTTCAGTGGTTGGGCAAACAGTCTAGCTCAGCAACAAAGAGGGGCAATGAGGCAGAACAAATCCAAAATCCATGAAACTGTAATCAATATCCAGGTGCTTGAAGCACAGGTACAAGGACACTCAGGAGTCAGAGAGAGCAGGCAGAGGACAACAAGCCGGTCAGATACACAATCGGGATTGCAGACAGGAACGCTGGAAGACTGAGAGGACGGCTGACGATCCAACACTGAGCGAGTGCAGAGCAGGAGATGATAGGCACAGGTCACAGAGATCGGTCAGCAGAGGACTGGAGCAACACCAGACTTAACTATGTCTGTCACATGATGCGTTAAAATGAGCTCAATAATATCCAGTCTCAATCATTTTTGCTTACAGAATTCATAAATCATTTCATTAGTGGTTTTTATTGTTTCCATTTCGTTAGTTGTAGTTTGTAGGTTTTCGAGAGGCCAAAGTTGCATTAGCTGGAACAGTGAAGATTGTGACAATATTGTTTTGTAAACTTTTGTTTTTCTTGTTTATTCGGTAACACTTTATATATGTATAAATAATAACACTATTATTGCAGAATTGGATCAACACTTGCATTAAAATTCAATTGAGTGTCAACTTTGCATTATTTTGTAAATGACACTTTTTAATGTAAAGTTACATTGAAACCTGCATTAAAAGTCCATTTAAAGAATGAACTTTATATTAAAAGTGTCATTATTTATCAAATGTCATTCCATGACAACATTCATAACCATTCATAAAGACTCCTACATCTTCATAACAGGTGTTATGTCATGTTTATGACAGTGTCATGTCAGTCTTGCGCAAACCCCGTCAAATAAAGTGTTACTGATTATTCTAGCAACAATAATAATCACAATAATAAGAAATGTCCTCCTCAGTAAAGAATGCTGTTTTGAAGGACTTACTGGAGAAGTCAAGAATTAAAATGAAATCAACACTTAATAACTAGTGAGAGTAGTCCAGATATAGAAATAAGCCATTTAGGTGACTCATCTTTTATTATTACAAATATAATCCTAACCATAACCTTTTGTTGCATACATCTAATAATGTTAGAACATCATTAGAAAGTACCCGGTATGACTCGGCACAAGATATATTTCATGCCAACCACAGCCCAACTTAGTGTGTATAAACACCTGAATCTAAACATCTGTGTGTGTGCTCCACTGCTGATCTCCATGCAGATATTCACAACTTACAAGCCTTCAGTTTTTTGGGGTTTTTTACCTTCCTTTTTGCATTTTATTTACACTCCAGATGCTAAATCATCTGGAGCGCAAAAGCCGTTTCATGGCACTCCAGACCTCACAGGCCAATCAAATCCTTCGTTTTTCGTGGGGGTTTTTCTCACAATGTCACGAGTCGAAGACATCAATCTGGCATTCAGTCGAGGTGAGAACCTATAAAAAGCATTGGCACAGTAACACAGTTGTCAAGATATGCATAGCCTACATCTGGGGGTCCTTCAGGAACGGAGCCTCTGGGGGGATGAGAAGATGGAAATAGCGCTTGTGAATAGAACTTGAGCTGCATTAAAACAGTGCAATCATGCACTTTCACATTCGTACTAGCGCGACTCTATCTGAGAGATCGACTTCTCTCCCTCGCCCCTCCTTCGCAGGCAGACTCATTTCCCCAGCGTGAGAGTCATCTGCATCTGGCTGCACGCAATCACTCGCCGGCTTGTTCCTGGCTGTCTTTTTTCCGTCTCCCATCTGCTTTGCTTCTTTTCGGGCCTCCGCTGTACTTCCACGCACACGGCTCCACAGCTCTCAGTGATTCGGTAAAACAGACCGCTTTACTGAGAGCTGCAGAATGCTCCCGTCGAGCCAATTTCTGCTTCAGTCAAGTAAATTGAGGAGAGCAGGAGTGACAAACAGAAGTGTTTATTGATCTCCCAGTGTTACTTAAATGTGAGGTCGTTAGAAGTGTGACAGTACACACACAGGGTGAAAGTAAGCACAGATTATAAAGTACAATACTTTTTCCATTGATGGATTGAACGGAGCTCTACGAGATGTTCAACACTCGGGAGATCTTTTTACAGCCTAATCCCACTTTAAACTTCTCCACAACTTCTTCTTTAACCTGTCTTGATAATGCCGATCGCTCCCCAATATTCTCTTTACCAACCTCCGAGGCCGACACAGAGCAGCCGGATTGGTAGAGGGATTAGATTACACGCAGGTGGAACTGTGTTTACCAATTCGCAAATATCAGGCAACTTCTGAAGACAACAGAGAAAAGAATGCAACCCCTTTTCTCGGTTGCACTCAGAGAAAAGGGGGCTGAATACTTTAGCAAAACGCTTCTGTATTTCTTGAACGCAGTAACCTATTATCCTCCCCGACTCCATACTCTACGTCATCATCCCACCTCCCGCCCCACAGGTTGCCAAGGAACGGCGCCTCCTCACGATTGCGTGGGAGTACGAACAGACAAGTTGGATAGGTGGACGGAGGAAAGGGAAGCGAGGCTTAGGTAGACCAAAGGCCTTCAGCACTCTATTTGTTACCCAGATCAGCTTTTTAATCTTTTTCCCCGCAGTCCCGGTTGGCAGTCAGACAGAGTGGGAGCCCAATTAGATATGCGCCGTCACTACAAAACCTCTGGTCTTTGTTCCTGTCGTTCCTCAATTCGCGCCGCCGAATGGGTGTCTGCGCTCTAGATTTTCGCAAATTGATGTGTAAAATGTGTAGCAAAGTTTCCCCAAAGCACAAACATTTCGAAACGATACATGTGATCTCACATAAAGGTTTTAAAATGTGTGGCTCTTAATACCCAATTGGACACGAGACAGCCCCAGCAAACAGAAACAAAACTGTATTCTAAATAAGTTATAAATATAAAACGTTGGAAATATAGAGTAAAGCAATAAAAATGCTGCCTGAAAAAGCAACTTTCACGCTATAAAAACCAAGCGTGTTTCTTCATGTACCTTTCCCTCTTGAGACATACTTGACTCACGAAACATCTCACCATAACGAATGCCTTCAGTGGTCCGACCGAGTCTGCGGTTATCATTATTTTTGTTGCAGCAGTCTGCAGGGCTGAAATACGAATCCTTTTACACCGACAGAAGCCCTTCTGCCTCTGGCAAAGAGGAAACAGCAACCAGATGTAATATATTCTGAGCTGCCAGTCGACAAAGTGTTTTTGTTGTAACACAATTTCTCCTGACTTGGACGTATGTTTTCAAATAACAGCAGCACGGAAAAAGATTGTATTTACTTGTGATAAACTACAACCAATGAAAGGATTTGTGCACTTATTCTTTTTACGCCACTGATGATATGTATTGTATTTCCCTGCAATAAGGGTTCTGGTTTGCACTTTGAGGCTTTCTAATTTCTGGGGTTTTAAAAAAAATCTTTATTCTTCTTTGGTTCTAACTTCTAGGTTCCACTTGTCATGGACTTGAGGGTGCGTACTGCATAGTAGCGGCTGCCCAAATGGACAATAAATACACATACAATACATATAAACAGCTGGACGCATGGACTGCATACACAACAGTTTAAGATCAGCAGCAGAACATGCAGGAGACAGAATAGTCCAAACACAGAATATACTGCATTAATGAACACAGTGGAAGCCATCTTGGATCTACAGTGGGAGCTAATGCCTACAGTCTTCCATTTCTATACTTTTTTTTTGCTGTTGTTCAGCCAATCAGCACCAATGAAAGTAAATGACACTCCTGGATTGGATGCTTTGCTAATCCTATAGCTAATAGAGTGCCAGTTAGCATCGCAGCTAGGTATTCAAGCTGTATTTACTTTCGAATATTTCAGATAAAGTCTTCTAAAAAAGATTCACTAATATTCCATAAATAATTTTGAGTTACCCCGCTGTATTCTTCAATTTTACGGAGCAACTGCTTCTGCCTTGAGAAGCTTGTGCGGTTGTTTGTGAGTCGCTTTCTTGCTACATGGAAATGATTTAGGTTCATAATTACAGCAGCGATTTTGAGCTGGATCGATATTTTAAAGGTCTGTGTTCTACTGCACCCTTTCGTCCAATTTGCCAGCTGCTGTTTTGGCTCAGACAGCCTTTACACTGCAAAACAACAAGCAGACACTGATGCTGATGCATCTGATGTCACCTGATGCAAGCATCAAATTTCACAGGTAAAGATCTTGGAAACGCATGCAGGCAGTTGCTGAGTGTTTATCATAACTTCCTGTGAGACGAATAAGACGACTGTCTTTCAGTGGTTTCTTTTAGCTTGTATTGAATTAAGGAAGCATTTTGGTTACAGTCTGGACTGTAAACCAAAATGTGCATTGCACGCTGACTCTACAAGTGCACAGAACCTTTCATTGTGATCAATACGACTTGAAAACCTCTTAGAATCGTTGTAAAAACAGATGCTTTTTTTTTTTGTGTTATAAATTAGTTATAAAGTTATCTGAATCTATCTATCTTTGCTACCTTGCTGATCTTGGAGGCCCCCTGGTGGTGTGGATGCTATAAGCAGTTGCTTAAGCTTCCATAATTCGTTTTAGCATGGTTTTAACATTGTTTTATTTTACCTTGTTTTATTTTTTTGACTTTGTTCTAATGAGGACATTGTATTTGAGTCTTATTCATTTAGGTTTTGTTGTTTTTATCAATTTTAATATTTATAAGTATTGAGAAACAGCCCCTTTTGAATTTTGTTTGTTTATTTTTATTGTGTTGATGTAAAGTTTCCTGTCTGGCAATAGATTTGACTCGTCTCACTGTAACTAAATCTCCCTAGTGGTATAAATAAAGTTGCTTGATTAATTGAACTCACATCCCTTATTGGGCCGTCTCTATGGCAATCTAACTTAACTTAAAAACATTGGTGTTGCTCTGTGTGTATGTACAAGTAAAGTGTAAATATCAGATCACAATGCGTCGTAAACCGTTGTGTAAAATATGAATCTGTTCCCCAGCAAACAGCAGCAGGGTCACAAAGTTCAAGACTCCTCCAAAACTACACTAATTAGCAGGCTACATCTTCTACGTTTCATCAATACGCCACCCAAAGGCTCTACTGGTTGCCAGGCAACCAGATTAGCAAACTCCAAGAAGTCGGGGCCCCAAAACACACACTTTAAAAATAAAAAAAATCACAAACATTACTGATTTTATCTCAATCGATAACCAAACCTGAAACGCCTCTCAACCAGCAGGAGAGTAAAATGTGGCCAGAGACGGAGCTCTGAAATCCTCTCCAACATCACCTGCTCTCCCGCCGCTCAAGCACTTTGCCGAGCCGTAAAGCGACGATACGGGAGCAATAAAAAGAAAAACGTCTCCAACTGTCGGGAGAATACTCAGTCGATAACTCTCCCCTCCCCGGGTCCCTGATGACGTTTATCGCTGCTTCGTGTTGGGGGTTTATAACTGCTGAGCGCGCGCGAGTGAAGGATGTGTTCATTCAGAGCTGTCGCCGAGCGCGTGGCAACCCAAGAAGGGAGAGGGACCGTTTCTATTGTTGGATGGATGCAGCAAACGTGATGGTAATGAAGCTGAGCTGCTCAGCTAATGTGTGCTAAGTTTAACATAAGTGTTATTGGCAACGTGTTTGATTATTTCTCATAATTCAGGACAGGCTTTTTGTTTCAAGTGTAATCATGTTTTCACTTGTAGGCAGGGCCGGTCCAAGCCTTTATGGGGCCCTACGCAGCTTCTTCTTTTTTTTTTTTTTGGCCCTCCCATACCAACACAGGTATCACACCTACTATCATTAGCATAATTTGTAATTAGCATACATTATACCAGTGCCATTATGGCTATTGATTTTAACCATACAGAAGTAATGATAATAAATAGATATATATATATATATATATATATATATATATATATATATATAAACAACTAACCTGATTTGGATTTTGAAATGCAGAGTGGTAATTAAGTGTGCCATTTAACTATTTGAAAGTAACATCAGCTGATAAACACTTAATTAAAAAAATAAATAAATACAGAAATAGTTTTTTCCATGTGTAGTAGCATTTAGTTTGCCATATTCAATGTTATTTAAAATATATGTATATTTGTCTATCATGTTGGTTTGGTCCTCTTGGGGGCCCCCTGGTGGCGTGGGGACCCTAATCAGCCACTTTGCTTGCATGTGCCTTGGGCCGGCCCTGGAGAGGACAACCATTGGAAATTCAGTCTTTTTTCAAATTTTTATTTTTTACTGTGACATTCTTAATTCTTAAAGACAGTGTGTATTGTGGTATTGTTGGTCTCCTGACGATGCTTAGCAAAAGATCCCCCAGGCTTCTCAGAGTTTTTCTGCACTACCAGCACAAATATCGTGTTTTTTTCTTAGATATGATGCGACAGACTTACACATGGAAATTATTCACAACTTTGTGTTATTAAATGACATAAAACTGAAGGTTGGACTTGTAGTCGATGTGAAAAGGTTAGTTTTCATGTTTAGTTTAAAGGAAATCAATACCTTTCCCAAATTATCATTCATAAATCCATCTTTTACAAATCAGTGTGCTGCATTGTTAACTCTGCTTAAAGCACTTCCTACTCCTTACAAGGCAACATGTTTAATATTCAGACGTCATTCATATCTTTCCATGTTTATGTAAGAAATGAATGGAAAGTCTTTGGGGACTCTGTTTCACTTCATGAAATCTGTTGGTTATTTTCTCAGCTATTGTCTGCTTTCCGGTCCTCTGTTCTGTAAAACTCACGTTCAGATGGAATATGTTTGAACTTTACAAACAAAAGAGAAGTTCTTTGAGGAACATCAGCAACAAGCTGCGGCTCTTCCAGCTTCCAGCTTCGCTAGCATTTTGTGCTTGAAACGACGCGCACTTGAGAATGAGCCTCAAACTGAATGAGAATGAAATCCGGTTAAATCCTTTTCTTTTTGGGTTAAAAACATTTTGATTGGGTGATTAAGAAGCATAATTAAAGCATAAATTCCTCTCTTCATTTGCTAAGTTCTTTGTATAAATTTTGATTTTTTTCTTTTGTATTCTGCTGACAGTGGTAAGGATCGATCAATCACTGTAATTAATTCTGAATCTCTTCCTCAGGGCGTTCTACTTACTCTCTTTCTCATTTTGCTCATGCTGTAGTGTCTGCTCCAACATTTACAATATTTTCCAAGAAAACCTAATGACTGCACGACAGAAAACATGACATATTCTTCTACAATAATCATAAAAACAAAAGAGTTTCCCACGATCTTTGCTCAACGGCACTATTATCTCTCTCCCAATTTGCGCCTTTTATGCCTTCAACCTCTACAGATTTTGTTTTCACAGTGACTCTCTGACATCTTCGCACCCATAAATTACACGCTGGCTGTTAAATTAAAAATGGGATGACGATGAATTGTTGTCTCACCGTTTCCCACCATCAATGTGACTTGGAGTACTTCTGAAAAGTTAAAATGATTGGGAAGAAAATGATTATATAACCCGGCTGGAGAAGTGTGGACATCCTTCATCTGGATTCATTTTTAGCTTCCAGTCTCCCTGAACCGTCATCTCTTATTTCTTTCACCAAACCGATGGCTCGCAGAAATGTTGCAAAGGATCAAATGAAGAAAAAACCCCACCAGTTAGCGTCTATCCTGACCCTCTCTGGACCGCTGGGAGACCAAAATGGGGGATATTATTTTTCAACATCACAAGTCCAAACACGCACCCTAACAAGCAAATGAGCGGCGTCAGAAGCAGAAAGAAACATTCTGAGAGTCCGAAATGCGAATCGACAGAAAACCTGATAAAAACGGTTGTGGGCAAGAGACGTCTGCGTAGCCTGAGAGATTCTACATCTCGCAAATTCATTCACCAAAGTTATTCTTGTTCAAGTAAACAACTGGGATTCAACGAAAGAACGTCAAACCTGCAGTCCACACACCGTAGAGGCAGCGTCATGGTCTGGGCCAGACTAGGCTAACGAGGACAGTAAATGTTTTTATCTATCTTTTTTTTTTTTTTCCATTTTCAAGAATGCATTTTTTTTGCAAAATTGAACTTTATATAAAACTCAGTCGCCAGGAGAATGGTATAAATATTTGGGGATTTGTTTTACAAACATAAACAATACTCAAGTATTTAAAAATTATGAAGTTATAGCATATTTGTTTTATCTGCAGTTAGTTATCTGTCTAACTGCCATCTTTATCTTATTTATCTTTTACAGGACTTTGTTTTAGCCGCGGCTGGAGTTAAATGACATTATAAATAAAGTTGTTGATGATCATGGTGACTTTTTTGATGACAAAAAATAAAAAAAACTGATCAAGTCAGTCATCAGTTCATACCCACTAACGTAAAGAAGTACCTATTAATGTACTTTTATTTGCATTCGTAAGAGAGTTTTTCTTTAATACATTGGGCACCAAAATTGTCTCCAGCCCAGGGCCCGGCATCCTTGTAAATCCGGCCCTGGTCACCGTATTCTGTCGCTTTTCTTCACATTTTTTTGTTGTCTACTTTGATGTTTTTGTTCAGTCTTTGCCTCCCTGCTCATTCAGATGAGCTGACAGCCACCTGCTGCTGTCGGAGCGAGCTCTGCTCTGGTGGCGACACAGTTTGGTCGGACGTCCCTCAGACAGTTCCCGACGTTCGGATCGCCCTCTCCTGATCACGTCTCGGTTTGCTAGCGCTATATGTGACCTCCGAGGAGACAACATGTTGAAGTTCTGAACTTATTCCACTGTTCTGAGGTCGAGGTCAAAGCTGCCTCTTTTCTTTATGAATTTGTCCAGTTTGCGTTACGCCCGCAGTGCTGATTAGAAAGCGGTGTGTTGACATCTCAGGGATGACGGTGGCGCCATCGGATAAAGCACAAAACGCATAACTCTGTCCGGTTTACCAAAGTGGCCGCTGCGGTACAAACATTCATGAGGAGGGGTGAAAGCTGGCTGACAGATTAAAGGGCCCAGTCGCTGGAGGCTGCCATGGCAACCAGTCATCCTCCTCATGACATCGCAACAAAACACTGTATGTGGTCTTTTGGGATTTCTTTTTCATATTAGGCTTGACTCACCGGCACATAAGAAAAAGATAGAGCCCGGCTCTTTGAATTGTGTGGGATAATTTAACCAATGACTCATGTGGATACAATAGAGATTTGTCAAAATACAGTAAAATATGCATGATTATTGAACTGTATTTAAGCAAAATATATTTACTAGACTCCTTCTGTTGTTTAATGTCATAATAGTCTAATTGCCAACTACTGCTTGTTAAACAAAATATAAAAAATACACTTAAATGTTCTTAAATGGGTAATATTATGTAAAATTTCCTTTTTCTTTTTTTTAAAGTTGTATTATGTTATAATGTTCTCTCATCAAAAATGTACCTGGAGTGTTGCCTTGACTCTTTCATGCATGTTTGAGAAACCCTTTAGTCTCCAATGGCAACTATTCAGCTGGATGGACCTACCTCCGCCATCAACGGTGAAGCTCCTCCTCTGAGCTGCAGTATCCGAGCTTCTGAGCAAATCTTGACTGCGACGCCCCCAGCAGCAATTAGCAAACACCTGGTGGGACTGCTGAGCTCATTATACAGTAGGAGCTGCTTCTCAGTGAAATGCTGGTAGAAAACACTGTTATAGCGTTAATAGAGGAGCCATGTTGTGATGACTTCCTGAAGGCGGAGTTTCAGAATGAGATGGAGTTTTTTAAACACACGAGAGGCCCAATTTCAAGACATTAAATTATGAAGTTGAATTTCTTTTAAGTCATATTTCATAGCTATAGCATTTCTTTTAACAACTGAAGTCAACATAGTAACTTGATTATGAAATAAAATGGCATTTTGTGCATGGAATACACATTGTGCTGCCCCTCTATAACTCCAGTGTCTAATGTATCCACTACATATAACTGCATATTAATGAGGCAGAGGGTTAGCGCTTCCATTAGCACATTCAACTTCGGATGTGCCAAGAACATCTCATGGTCAAGTGTTTCCGAGGTACTTTAGCAAAAATACACAAATAGGCCTGTAGAAGAGAGAGTTTTCTGTGCCAGTTTTCATAGAGGAAGAACTGGCAAGATTCTGAAGGTCAAGCTGGAGTACCGGTAGTGGCAATGGGTTAGAAAAACAAGATAGAAGCTCTAAAGTAGCCTTTATTGGTGCAGGTGCATTCAAACTTTATGAGGAAACAGAGAAAGAAAACAAAAGCGGCAAAAAACCTTTGTCGGTTCTAAATGAGAATCCGTGGGCAAAACGCTCCGTCAGCGCTGTGTTGCACCAGACGCACACAGAACACAGGATTTGCATAGTGTAATTGCTCTATTATATTCATATCAGCTCATGATGAATTCCCCGCCCTGTTCGGAGACAAGCGTGTCACATGTGTCGTTGTCCTCACCGAGCAGCTGCAGTGGAATCGCTCCAAAAAAACAAAAAAAAAACAAAAAAAAATCAGCAGGACGGGAGCTGCAGCGATGGACACCAGAGGGGACATGCTTGGAGAATCGTTGATGAAATCTGATGAACACTTCAAAAAACTTGATGTGGTTTTAGAATTTAGAATTTACTTAAAAGAAATTTTACTTCAGGATTTAACACCTAGAAATTGGGCCTCTGCCCCTTTAAGAACTCCTGCTCTTTCTGAAAGTCGTCATCTTTCTCCTCTATTAATCCTTTCAGAACATTTTTTTTTACCAGCGTTTCACTCCGAACTGCCTTGTTTAATGAGCTCAACAGATGAACAGTTTCACTAGGTGTTTGCTAATTGCTCCTGGCTAGTCTGAAGGAGCTGAGTGGAGGGGAGGGCTGCTCTGGGAGGCAGAAGCTCTGAATCTTGGAAACAGCCGCTCTGAGGAGGAGCTCCGTCCTCAGAGGCGGATCTAGGTCCAGCCAGGCGTTTTGTACTAATGAATGGTTGCCAAGGGAGATTGAAGGATTTCTCAAACATGCATTAAAGACTGAAGGTAACACTCCAGGTATGTTTACAACGAGGATAAAAACTTATTACGTAATGTAAAGCTCAAAAAAGTAGATTTTACATGATACTGCCACTTTAATGAGACAAACATGCAAAACTCTTTCAGGTTTCATCTAGTCATTACTTTCCTTTGAAAACTATGTCTTTGTTTTGTTAAAATGTTGCACGCTCAGTTTATAGTCGGGTATGTAAAAGAAAAGAAAAGAAAAAAAAAAATTTTTTTTGTGGTTTTAGCTTTTAAAAAAGTTGTAGATTTTGGCCGTTTCACTTTTAACTCCACAATTTTTGTGACAAAACCTTTGGACACCCCAGCTGTACTTGAAGCAGGGACAGAGGAGAAGGCGGCAACAAACCATCAGCAGATGCTTCAGCCAGCATAAATGCAAAGGAGATTAAAGCTGTCAGAGCAAAGGTTTCTGAAGACTCACTCCAGAGCCCTGGGATGAGTGTTTCACGCAGAGGCTGGCGCTTTTAAAACACTCGCAGAGCTGTTAGATCAGTCCAGCTCACATATATATCAAAGCATGCAACACTGAGCCGTTTCAAGAGTTTCACTTCTTCATGGAGAGGTCTTGTAAGGTTGCGCCTATGTGAGGAAAATCTTTGGGAGATCTCTTGTAGTCAGAATGTTCTCAGGACGTCATGAAGTCGATTTTGATGCTCATTCGGCGTCGTTTTGTGGTCGTTACAAAACTACATCACAGGCATTAGCAACACCCCAGAAGAGAGCAAGAAAAATAACCCATGAGGCGGAAAATGTAGAAAATGCTGACATGTTGCTTGTAAAATTTAAATGATTAAAATTCAATTTACTTATTTTCCATCAGAGTTTTTTCTGCTGAAACACTGAAAAGAGAAGATGATCCTGTCTAGTCTCTCCGAAGTTCATTCACATCCCATTGTGCTCATTCGTCCTGTTGAACCTGAGCCCGGTGTGACGTAAACGTTATGAGTTCAGGGACTTCGTTGTTGTTCATATTTGGGTCATTCATCCCTTTGTTATGCAAATACATTAAAACTGTGTGAAATTCCTAATGAGAAATTGATTTCTTTCAGTTCATTTCTTCACTTTTTTTGTTTTGAAAAAGAAAAAACAAGAAAAACTGCTGATGTGCTGAGATTCTCACACAACAGTCTCTCAGGTTTTCGAAGAAGAAGCCAAAAAAAATCTCCCATTGATGGCAATCGTGTGGGCTAAAATGCCTGGCATTGTTAATAGAGAAGACTAGACAGACTCATGTGAGGCGATAGAAAGTAGTGCAGATGAGCCCTTTTTACAAACGATGCACGAGGATGCCCATCACCAAATGTACCCTCGGCTGTTGAGAAACGACTGTCTCCCGGAGGCGTGGACTCTGTTGAAGTCGTAAATTTTACCCAATCATTAATGTTTGAACTTTACTTATCTAATGCCCCAGTGCGAAGCTACGAGGCTAACCAGAAATTGCCTTAATGTAAACAACCTTCCTCCACTGCAAAGAGAGAAGCACCGACCCAAACCCAATGGCTGTTGATGTTGAGTCAACATTTGGCCAACCCGAACTGAATGGCCTCGTTCACTTCCTCCACTGCCATCACTAAAACTACAGTCAGACCACAATTCTAAAACAGAAAATCGACGTTAATAACTTCACCTTTTTTGTTGATTTGCCCCACAGAATTTCTACCAAAGTAATCCAAATCGAATCTCAGTTACTGAGCTTTAAGTGAGATTTGAATTGAGTAGAATACTGCAGGATGCCAATGGCCAGGTTAGCAAAGACTAGCTATGGTCAAACAGTCCTTTACATCTGCTATACAGGTCTGCATTTTATTAGTTTCCTCAGGCTTAATGGACTTCTAGAACTGGGTATCATTTACATAAAAGTGAAAATATGTGGGTGTGTTTCCTGACGATGTTGCATGTGAAAACAGCATTAGCCTGTGTTCAGAACTATGGCTAACTCTACAAGAAGTGGATGAATTAAAACCTGTACCTGCTGTTGATTCAGACGTTGTAGGAAGAGGGACTAATTGATCAGGACCGTGTTTTTGCTCCATCTTGCTTTATCAAGTATATTGGTAAGCCAAATTGTTCAGTTTTCCATTTTCGAGCCCAAAACATGAACAGAAATGGCAGCTAAAACATGATTAAAGGTCGCCAATCACTAAATAACCAGTAATCACCTTTTCATCTGGCAAGTCGAAAACATTTTATGTTTCCAAAACTGAAGTAGACATCTTTCTGATTTTGTTTTGATATCAAAGGTTCCTCTCTGTGCGTCTCTTTGGCCAATCAGCTGTTCTTCACATAGAAACTCATTATCCCTCCTCTGGCCAATTATACCGGACTCAGGAGGCTGTGATCTTCGCTGTCTTCAGACACTAATGCGTCACAGTGCCATATGTCCTTTACATGTTCAGCAGTGAGGCATCAAAGGCTCTGCAGATGAAGGCCTTTCACACTCTCACTTAAACCACCAAACTTTGCACACACTCACACACACACACACCTCACAGATGTGCAATTTCACTCTGGCACTAAAGCAGTGCCAACGCCTGCAGCAGCTAATTGGCTCCAAGCTAATACCGCCTCTGGGTGTCTTAAAGTCTGCTGATTTCGCAGCAGGGCAGTGGATGAGAAAGCGGCGACGGTTAGCCGTTTGCTTTTCAAAGGGTGAGGGCGGAGGAGAGTTGGCTTCTCTGTAAATTAAACTCACAGGCAATATGAAAAGGATGCAATCACTTCCTCAAACTTCCCTAGACTAGTCTGCCGGTTGATGTTGTCCAATGACTTGTCGCCAAGACGTTTCATTAATTTCTTTTTATATGTGAGTGATGATGATGCTTCTGTTTTATTGTTGCTATTCATGCGCTTTTCTCCAGAGGTTATTGGGACAAAGGCGGGGTCCACCCTAGATGGGTAACTAGTCCATCAACTCACTTTTATGTATAGGTTGACCGTTGTTCAATTTTAAATGAACTCGACTGTATTCCGTTCAACCTTCCTGTTATCTGCTGACTGTCTTCATCACATTTGTCATCCCTTGACAATTGTTGATTAGCAAAAGCAGCTAATTGAAAAGTTGTTTTTTTTCTCAGTTACAGCATCCACACCTCAAAGGGTTTTTGAATACTACCCAGAAACCTTTTTTTTTAATGGTGCATTCACAGATCTGTTTTTTCCAAGTTCGAGATTTTGTGTTTTCAACTGCCAGGTCGGATAAAAGTTAAATATGTTTTCCAGCCACGTAGCGTTGTTTTAGAGCACAAACAAGAAGCTGTTAACTTCAGTTGTTATAAAAATGTAGTACATTTCAAACATGACTTAAAAGAAATTTTACATTCTAATTTAACGCCTTGAAATTGAGTCTCTGTCTCTTTAAAAACTTTCTATGCTTTCCGAAACTCCGCCTTCAGGAAGTCATCACCACACGGCTCCTTTATTAGCCCTTTAAAAACGCTCATTATAGGAGTTGTTGCTCCTATAATGAGCTTAGCTGATGCACAGACAAAATCTTTGTCGCTCCAAAGAGAGCACTGTGAAATCCAAATCTGTCCTAGAACATAGTTCTGCAGCTCTTTATGGATTAGCTTCATGTCAGCTTTTCCCCAGCCCTCTCGTCCTGCAGACAACCTGTTCAGAAGGCTTTCACGTACAGCACGGCGACAAGCCCATCACCTTTTCGCGACCAATAAGATTATTGGAATTACTCAATCATCTTTGATCCACTTATTGAGCTGGACATGAATGTACAAAGCCTTTCCAGGAAAATGAAGAATGACACAGCTTCCAGGACATTTTTCTCAGAGTCAAAGACGACGAGAGTCAGACAGCGCACACTGCAGGACGTGTGTTTTTCTTGGACCTAACATTGCATTTACATTTATATATTTTTGCCGAATTTATATTTGATTTGACAAACAAGTGATTGGTTTGGGGTTTCTCCATGTTTCACCACACACACAGTCAGGGAAGAAAGAAAAACACAAAGAAGATAAAGACCTTCTTATGATCGTGTTCCTCACGGAGCATTAGCAGCTCTGACACCTTTGATCACTACTTTACTCTTGTTTACATACGGTCCTTTGTAACCTAGTTCCCTGTTACTATGGTTACCCTGCGCCAAGGATGGCTATCTCCCCTCCCTTTAAGATTGATAGTGGGAGACGTGCACTGCGACTGTATTCGCCGAAATTCAATTTCATCTCGTGATTTAGCTGAAATGAAATAAGATTTCAATTGCTCTGTTTTTTGTCCACTCAGAAAACACATTAACTGGCCTGTAAAGTCATCAGGCCGTCCGAGACACAACGGCAGGATGAGCAATTTAATCTCTCATTTGACTGCTACCGGTGAAGTGTTTAATCTCTTGTATTTAAGGGCGGGCATTGTTAGTACTTTTAATAATTGTCAAAGCTCAGCATGTATCTTTGTTTTATTTTTGATAAACAGTTGAATCTGTATTTAAAATAAATATTCAGCTGGAGGAAAAATGCTGCTCCTTAAAACATCAGCGCACTTTGAAAGAGCAGAGAAAGTGAGCAGACAAAAACAAACATGCAACTGTTTGAACAGCTGCAAGCACAAAAATATAGTGATTCATGCTAACGCTATTAGGAGCATAACAAAATAAAGACTGAGTTCCTGCAGGTTTCATAAACTCAAACTTAAGACTTTTTAAGACCGTTATGAATGGAGTTTAACATTTATGTCTCCACAGAAAGGTACAAACTTTGTTCAACCAACTAGTCATAAATTTGCATTTACCCACGGTGGGCTAGTTAGCTAGCTGTTAACATACACTTGCTAGCTATAGAGCTAGGCAGCTAGCAAATCACCTCAACCGTCTCAAGTCACAGAGCACAATGAAAATGTGCAACTCAAACTTTTGCTTGAAAGAAAATCCCTGCAAAAAAAAACAACAAAAAAACATTCAATATACGAGGTTACGAACTTTTTGTCCCGTCAAGACAAAATTTAAGATGTGTGGTTAACATATTAAAGTACAACTTATTTTTTAAAATGAATTCATTTTAAATTAAATATTTTACAAGACCATTGTGAGTGGAATTTAAAATCTATATCCCCACAGAAAAAGTACAAACTTTGCCGAACCAGCTGGTGGTAAATTTACATTTACAAAAAAAACAAAAAAAAACTCCTAATTTACATTTACCACCACGGCAGACACAGAAAAGTCAGCTAGCCAACTGCTAACATACCGTCACCAGCTGGAGAGCGAGGCATCTAGCAAAGGTAGCCTCAACCATCTTGAGAATGCAATGAAGAGCGTGACTTAAAATTTTGGCCTGTCCATAAAGTCCTGCAAGAAAAGAAATGGCATTAAATATTAACAATTAAGAGATTTCATCATGTCAAGACAAGATTTAAGACCTGTGATTAACATATTAAAGACCAACTTAATTTTTAAGATGTATTTACTACATCTTAAAGTATTTAAAGTCAGAATTCACCAAGTGTTGGATTGTTCACCCACTAATAGGGAACGTGAGCTGGGATTAGACCGTCGTGAGAGAGGCTAGTTTTACCCAACTGATAATGTGTTGCAATAGTAATCCTCAAATTTAAGGACTTAAATTTCAGGCTAAAGGATGCAGCGACACCTTGTGTGATTCATTTCTGTTTGGCGCAACTACCTGACAGAAAAGTAAAGCAGTGTAAAAGGCCGAAATATGAACATTTTACAAATAAATCCTGAACCATCGCCTTAAATTAAAGGTTTTAACAACGCATGATGCATATTTCAAGCTAAACATTTTGTGAAGCTTTCAATTTTGTTTTCTGAGATACCTCAGAAACAAGTCGGCATTTTTTCCAGACCTTTTTTTCTTTTTTTGTATCTTAAAATATCCAGGTCGGGTCAACACAACTTTCTAGGGTTGGTCAAATTGATTCTCTGAGGTACATCTTGTCATCCAGTACCTTCACACAGAGTTGTTGTTTTTTTTTTTAAAGCTCACACTTCATATAATGCTTTCAACAGGTGCTGACCTCGCTGGTCAGCATGAGTAACAAAAGTCTACAATGGAAACTTCTACGGCAAAAACGCGCTAACCCCCCCCCCCCCCCAAAAAAAAAACAGAGAATAAAGAAACAAATAAAATAACCTTTTAGTTTGAGTACAGTGATTCAGTGGGGAGAAGTAAATGTTTTTTCTGACAGTGGCGTTTTCAATGGCTTCCCTACTGCTGCTGTAATTTTGTTTCGCCAGTACAACAACACCTCTAACATTTAGAGAGAGAGTGAGTTGACTGAGGGAAGAATATTCAGTTAAAGCCCTGTTAAAGTTGAGCAAATGCCACATGTTTACATTTGTTACAGTAGGTCAGAAAACACCCTTTGTTGTCTCAGGCTTTTAGATTTAGAAATCGTACAATGGTTGTTATGGCGACCTGAAGGTGGTACTTTTTGCTCCCGTCCTCTAGCAGTTCCTTCTTTCCCATCCTTGTCGCTTTCCGTAACTGCAAGATACTTATGGGTCCTCATCCATTCTTGTCTGCATCTTCATATAAACTTTAAATTATTTCTCTGGCCAAAGATTCGATCAAACACACACAAGTAGCTATTTTCCTTTGTTTGTTCAACAAATAGTTGCCTTACCAGGATGGCATCTTTGAAGAGCAATGCCATGGTGTGTCATATTTTACGAAAATGAAAGTTACAGATTAGCTACTAATGCAAATTTGCCAAACCCCCTGATCGACCCAGAAAGAGAGATTACAACCACATAAATGCTTCAGATTTACTTAGCCAAAAGGTTTTGCTGAAAACATTTCTTACTGTACAAGAAACTGACTTGAATATGTAGCAAACCATCAAATGAATTAGATAAGATGTTCGTTAACATTTGGGTTCATTCAGTAAACAAGATTTATTTATTTTTTGTCAGTGCCTCTGCAGTTTTGTTTTATTTCTGCGTAATCCAACTGAACCGCGGCGCAGGCCTCGTCCTTCGGGATGTGTGTGTTTCAAACTCCTCTGACCTATCGACCTGACTCTGTCACATAAAAAAAACAACAACAAAAAATCTCAGCGTCTTATCACCGTCAACCGAGGGAAGTTCAGAGGTCAAGATAAGCGCAACAATTATCCTGGAGAAGCTGGAAACGCCGCTTGAGGATGTTTCGCTTAGTGTGGAAACTCAAAGACCCGAGAGCCCTGCCAGTGCGTGTGTTAGCGGTGTGTGTGCGTGCGTGTGCGTGTGAGGGGAAAGATGAGATCATGGGCTTAATTATAGTGCGTGTAAACAGGAGTGTAATGATGCAAAGTGCCTTCTTCCAGAGTTTGGCGAAAAGAAGAATCTAAATCTACGGATGAAAGTCAAATAATGGGAAAGATATAACAGACCTGCTACCATGGTTGCAAAAAGTCTTAATTTCCCCGAGTGCCATGGAAACGGACATACTGCCGACACAAACGATTAGCCTTCGTCTCCTCCGATGATTAGCCTATGTCAAAAGGCTTCAGTCGACTCATGCAATTCATTGACACAAAAACAAATATGAATGATTTTTTATTAGTCTGGAATTGTTGATTGTTTTGATTCATATTCAACAGAATTTGTAATCCTTTGTGCGTCTTCCTGTTTTGTTTTTTTCCCCTTCTTTCCCATGTCAGAAGCACAATCTTTGGCGTATTCTGTTGGGAATTTACGTGACAGAACAACACAAAACGCCACATGCTTGTAAACTAGAAGGAACATGAATGTTTTTGACAAACAGATCAACTTAGTACTACTTCACCAGGCATTTCAGAAAAAGGATCTGACAAGAGATGCTCAAATTCTGGGAAGATGATTACTGGAATACAACATGGGGAAGTCTGACACATGGAATACACTGCCACTGTAAGGAATTGACTAATTGCCAATCGAAGTTGAGTTGTGACTCTGAATCAAATCCATGCTACAAGTTTAACATTTTTATCTCTAAACAAAATTTATTCTTGAACGAAAAACCGAGTTTTATTTTTGTTTCCATGTCGCTGATGTCTTACTTTGTGTCACTAATACACACTATCACTAACATGCAGTAAAAAAAAAAAAGAAAGAAAAAAAAAACAAACTACACTGACGTTTAAGTTGGTTTCATAAGATATGGAAAAGGTAATTTGGCAATTGGTTCTGTTGTCACTTTTCATTGCTCACTACAAAAACACAAACTCTTACCAAGTTATTTTGGCTTAGTTTCTTGTGCAAAAATCTTAAGACAAAACTAACTTATAAGTAACTTTTAAGCAAAATACTGAGGCTTGTTTTGATGAAAATATATTTTATAACTAGACATTTTTCCTATTTTATAAGTGAAATAATCTGCCAGCGAAACAAGTACTTTTTCACCAAAATTGAGAAATTATTGTCTTCCATCTTGCTGAAAAGTTACTTATAAGTTACTTTTGTCTCATTAAGATATTTGCACAAGAAACAAAACCAAAATAACTGTAAGATTTTGTGTTTTTGCAGTGTTACAACAGCTCCAACAACTTATCCTGATGTACAACTTGTTATCCATAAGTCTTTTATCTCCTGGCTGTTTAGTCGAATCGTTCATTTTTCCAGAAATAGCTCTTTGGGTGCCTCTCTCTGATCCTGAATAATTTATTTCCGCGGTGACATTTGCTCACGCGGTCCCGGGGTGAGGACGCGGCAGGCGCGTGGCTCCCTCCGCGCGCCCCTCCCTCCCTCCGCAAAAGGTCAAGCGTTATTGATCCCAAACACGCTCTGTAATGTCGGAATCAAACCTCCAAAAGTTTGCCTCGGGTCGAACATGACGGAGGTGTTGCGTTCAGGCTCATTATCTTGTCTCTCTCCCGCGCGCGCGCCGGCTGAGCAGTAGGTGATCAGACTCTGGTGCGTAAAAGACGCGTTCCGGGGCGGGGACTGCTTTGGAGACGCATCAGTAAAAAAATAAATAAAATAAAATAAAGAAGAGCACACCAGCACGACGCGCTGCGTGTACAGGTTGTTTCTCTCAAATCTTCTAACATGTTCTAATTCTGATCAGATCCAGCCTCTGGAACTGACTTTTTTTTTTTTTTTTTGGAATTGGTTGTTGCCAGAAACGCAATGAAAGTCCATGGCGATGCACTTCTCCGTCTCCTCCGTGGAGCGCGTACGGTCCCCCACAGCCGCCGCCGCCGCTCCTCCGCCGCGGTGACAACGGCGACATAATGGCAGGCAGGAGCGGCTGCTGCTGCTGCTGCTGCGGCTCCTCCGGCCCCGTCAACGAGGACAACGCGCGGTTCCTGCTGCTGGCGCTCTTCATCGTCCTCTACCTGCTGTGCGGCGCCGCCGTCTTCTCGGCGCTGGAGCAGCCCAAGGAGCGGGAGGCGAAGGCGCGCTGGGCGCAGCGGTTCGAGCACTTCTCCCAGAAGCACAACCTGAGCAGGAGGGACCTGCGCAACTTCCTGAGGAGCTACGAGGAGGCGAACGTGGCGGGCATCCGCGTGGACACGATCAGACCCCGCTGGGACTTCACGGGAGCGTTCTACTTCGTGGGGACCGTGGTGTCGACGATCGGTGAGGTTTTTGCAGCCGCTGTCACGCACCGGCCGGTCGTTTCGGGCTAATGTTTGTTTTTTCCACTCTTTTTCTTTTTCTTCTTGGGGTAAGCGCAAACTTATCCCAACTGTGAAATGTGACGTCTCCTTTAAATTCAAAATGTAAATATGTAAGAAAAAAAAAAAAAAAAAGTTGTAATATTTTCTCGTTTCTTTTCATGAATTGAGCCAACAGAAGAATCTGTTCGTGTCCCTTCAGAACTGCCCAACCGACAGCATTTTCACCGTAGATCCAGACAATAAGCGATTAATCGATCAATCGCATGATAAATTAATCATTTCCATTTAAACGATGAACCGTTTTTCCTCTCAACTCTTGGTGTTTTGGTCTCAACTAGCCTTTTTTATTTTTTTTTTTTAGGAACAATTTTGTTTAAAGAATTAAACTTCACAAAAAATGTATTTGTTGTTTCTGTTCTGTTTATTTACTTTAGATATTTAAAATGTCTTCCAGTTTCAGTGATAAATGTTAATTAAAACTGAAAGTTTATTGATCTTTGAGCGACATTCTGCCGCTACCATTATTTTACCTGACAATGGTCTCAAAACAACAATATTATTGTTTATCACATTAACTTATTGAAAAAATAATTGTCGTGACAGGTCTAAAAATGACTCTGCTGAAGTTTCATTAGTTGAAGCAACTCAAGATTTTTAGCTAGCTATCATAAGATGCAGCACAGACTTGTTCAAAAACAGTAAAATATTCCTTTAATTTGTGTTGTAGTTTATTCCTCGTTATCTGCATGTTACCTGGTTCAGATTTCCTGTTGAAATGAAGAAATACTCACTTTTGGGATGTAGCTGATATAAGTGTTGTGTAAATCTTGTGCCAGCCCCTCTTGCTGTGCCTCCCAGAGCAGAGAGCCATGTCATTCATTCATTCATTGACGCTGTGCTGAAAATGTATTTTTTCTCTTGTCTCGACACATTACTGGGGAGGAGCGAGCCTGACACAGCTGAGAGTGACTTGGAAATGAAAAGTCGGTCTGATAAATTGATCCCTGTGTCATTAAATGCAGCAAAATCCTAAAACATACAGAAGTAATTCAATCATTAACAATCAATCCGACATAAATTGACAGCTCTGAAGCTTCTTGACTACTTGTCAAACTGTCAAATTTGGCAGAAAAAAACAATATTAGTCATAATTAGTTGTTACAGTTAGCCAGTGCTAACTTCAGTAACTAGCAATAACAGTTGTTAGAAACTGCAGCTTTACTGATCTTTTTTGTGCAACTTTACTCAATCTAATGTTCATACATGCTCTGATGAATAATTGATTCCCTGTAAAAAAAAAGATTCGCACTCCTCCCGTCAGCACCGTCCACAAGGGAATGCTTTTTTTTCCTTCTTCTTTCTAAAACAGATTTTAAAAACACCCGATCCCACACAGGACTGTTTCCAGAAATCTTTTCATCCACATGAAAACGCAGAGAACGGTTTTCCTCCCCGAAAATACAAAAGTGGTGCGATGCAGAGTAGATAATATGCGATTGTTGTTGTGTATGACTCGTTTGGGGTTATAGATCATGTTAGATGTTGGGCTAATATATAAGAGGGTTTTTTTTTCATGTGTTTTTACTGTCCACATTAGAACCAGAGGGTAAAATTTTCACTGTGGAACCCATTTAAACCCCTCGCCGCCCAGAAAAACAGTGTTTTTCATGAGAAATGGTTAAAAACTACAGTTTGGATTCTAAATATCTCTGCCATAATATAAGAAAGGAAAGATTCTTCTGAACCTTTTTTTTTTTCTTTTTTTAGCAATTAGCAAATAACACATGAGAAGATAAATACAGTATAAATTGACGGGCCTGTTCTTACAGAGTCGCTGTAGTACAGACTGCTACAGGAGATCCTTCCTGCTCACAGCAATCAGCATTTAAAAACCTTCAAAATACGAGTCACAATAACATTTAAATTCCCTGTCTGGTTAATAAAATATTTCTGAATCTGAAATTTGTAAAGCAGTTTGGTCATTTTGTATCGCAAAAACACTCGTTGCTCATTCGTAATTTCAAGCTTTGGACAAAAATATTTAAAAAAGCCAGACATTTTTCAATGCGCTCTTCACAGAATAGCATTCCTTTTATTTTCACAAAACGTGTTGCTCAACTCTCCAGGGGCAGATAAAGAGTCGGCCGCTATCTCTCCTCAGCACACGGCAACAGTGGACAATAAGTACCATCGCTACTTATTGTACGAGCGTTATCAGCCCGGCAGCTAAACGACATGTAAATTTGAACGACTTGTTTCTAAATGTAGAAGGGTTGGTGTTTCAGATGGACCCAAACGGCCCTAGAAACAGGAACGGTCTGCGTGGCTGTTTGACATCGAGAGATTTGTGGAAATTTCTCAGGTTACGCTAAAACAGGAACGTGTCTCAAAGACGGGTGCAGAATGAACGCATTGTGAACAAGTTATTAAATCTTCTCTTTGGATATTACATTCGGTAATCGACGGCCACAAAGATCTATAAATAGGTGCGCATGTATAGAAGTATGGAGGCATTTGTATTCAGAGTTCTGGATGCGGACTGTATAGACTGTAAGAAAAAACGAATTATACATTTACCGTTTTTTAAAAAAACAAACCGATTTCTTTTTTTTCTTGTTTTTGTCATATCAGTGTGCTTCAGTATGAGACACACTTACAGTGTGAAGTAAAATGGACTTAGAATGAAGTAAAATGGACTTAGAATGAGAATTAGTCTGAACTACATTTAGCCGCATTGCTTGGCAACAAAGTCTAAGTGAAGAAGACGAAACCAGAAGCAACTTTTCTGTTCAACAGATTTAAGATTTACAAAAATAGATGCAGCCAAAAAGAAACAAAGTCTTGTTGGAGAATGTGTTTCTGATTTCCATCCAAATTTTGCAATTTTGATTAAAAAGAAAAAAACAATATTTTTTTTCTTTTACATTTGGTCATACTTTATAAAAGAAATACTGCAGGATGAAGGCAGGTTTTTTTTTTTGGCACTTCAGTTAAGAAGAAGCTCGATTTACTTCTTCAGACAAGTACATGTGAAGAAATATCTGCTGTCAGGTCAATAATATTGTATCACAATTAATCTGGTACATTGTTTCAGCCCTGTAATGCTACAGTATTGTACAAGGTAGTACATAAGTGTAGTACAATCTAGAACAGCACAGCGCAGTTTTCTAACTCTTCCTATAAGCTCTGTTCTTTCACAGTTTTCCGTTTACAAACACCGTCACTTATCGCAGGACTAAATTCCTATCTGAATTTAAAATGAAGAAAAGAAAGCATTCTGTCATTTCTGTCCATCCATGAAATCCCCTTCAATAGCTCAGCAGCAGCGAACAAAGGAAAGGAGAAACGACACATTTGTGTACAATTCTCAGAACCGTCAAGAGTCCTGGGTCCGCTGGTGTCGGTGTGAGATGGAGACCGAGCTCTGAAGTCCTTCAGATTTGCTCAACCCATCACGACTGTCACTATTGATCCTTTGTTGTCACAACCTCTCCTCAGATTTGTGTCTTCATTTTTGCTCTGGCGTCGTAGTTGGAACAAATTTACGGTGAGCGACGGCGTGGCAGGACCTCTGATCGATAGCAGGCTCAGGGCGTGTATGAGGGAGAAAAGTCATCACAATCTCTTCAGAGATATGTTCTGTCACACGATCAACTTTGACAGCCGTACATATTCACGCTTCAGAAAAGCATCTCGTTTTCTGCCACACGTTGGGTTTTGAACATATGCCAACAAGTCCAAATTTGGCTTACGGTACATTTAAAATATATCGTATTTACTACGAAATCATCGGCATCGTATCGGTCTCGGCTGATATATATGTGTAAACACAGAACAAAATGCTTGTGTATGTCCAAGGGGTTCAGACAGTGAAAGTAATGAGGCGCTCTGTATGTGACGGCAGAGTGGTCAATTTTATCTTTTATTCATCGGTCCTTCGTGTACTCTTTAATCCCACGTACCATTATCACTTTGTTACTTTGATAAAGCCTTTTAAAAATAAACTGTCATACTGGATCCTCTATAAAAGCACTGAATGCATCATGACAGGCTGATGTGCAATAGAGTAGCAGAGAGTGCAGCATTGTGACAGTATCATTAGTGCACAGCACATTTCCTCTCTACCTTTCTACATTTCTACGTTCTAATGGAGAATTATCTGGTTTGAAAATAATGTTATCCACGTTCGCTGCCAATTTAGTTGGGGTGATATGGAATTCATCCACCCGTTGTCTACTGCAGGACATTTCAAATGTCGACCAGCAGGACACACGGGACCAGAACCCACTTCCATGAGGCCCAGTCCATGAATTCTCTAGAAAAGAAAAAAGCAAACAAATATAAAAAGCCATGCATTTTGCCAACCTTCAGAAAATTCTATGAAGATGAAAATTCCTATGTTAGTAAAGACCACGAATGGAACACCAGAGCACCTTGTTTCGTGTCTTAAGTTGGGATGCGTCGACAAATTTGCCAGTCGATTAATTCGTCTGTGTAAATAATAAAAATAACATGTGCAAGTTATCGTAAGTTAAGACTGGAAGGTTTCAGTCTCATCAGCAAACATTCAGCCTGAGTTTGTTGTTTTGACCTTTTCTTTCCTGTTTCCAACTTCACATGGTGACATAACAAAGGGGCTTGGGACTCCATCGAAGTTGTTTGCAGTGGATTATAAATATTGGAGCGAGACTGCGCCGAGTGAAAAGCACACCATGTCTTTGTCATGAGCAATCCACTTTCACGGCTCCATTTCAATATTAGGATTTGATTCATATCTATTCTTAGAATTTATTTTCATTTCCAACCTTGCAACAAACACATCGGTCTGTGAAGTCGCAAGTATGAAACAGGAAAGTGATTAGCTATGCAGAGGTTGTTGCTGGAACCATGACTTATTAAAACAAGTCTATTCACTTTGTGATATTTTTGACTTGCAGATTAAAATAACAGCAAGGGCTTTTTGAGAACATGGTAAACAAAAGTGATGAGTCAGTTCACCAGGAACTAAGGCGCTGCTGTTTCCTTCCCTCCACAGGCAATCTAATCAAGTTATTATTCTAAAATAAACACACAAATGAAACATTTTGTCTTTCGTCATATTCTGAAAGATAGCCGCTGAGAATACCAAGCATAGTTTTAAAGAATTAAAACACCGTTTATCTTTTCTAAGGTGTTATCTGGTTGTTCACAATAACCTGTATCATAAGAGTATGGTAAAGATGTGTAAAAGCTATGGAATGCACGCAGCAGTATAACCTCCATGTGTTGTTTTTTTAAAGGGGCAGTGTTAAGTAAGATAGACTTTTTTAAGCTTTACATCATGTTATAATGTTATCTTCTCATCAAGCAGCCCTCCACACTCAGCTCCTTCAGACTAGCCAGCAGCAATTAGTGCAGTTCCACCAGGAATTAAAATCTGAATCTAAATCCGAATCATAGACATATATTCAATGTCTACGATTAAATATATGTCTGAAATACGGCCATTAACTATGGCTCTTTTTGTCCTGGTTATGCTATGAAATATTCTGTCAACTAGATCTAAGACAACTGATTTTATCATCCAAAATGCAAGAGTTAAAGCTTGAAATGATCTGCGTAGTTAATCTTTGGTATGGATGTTAGGACATTTAGCAGCACAACTCAGAAACCGACACCAGCTAGTTTCATCCTGACTCATGTCATAATGCAGTTCCTTTCATGCTTGTCTAACTGCAATATTATTATCACTATCACCGTATCTTAAATGGGTCGAATAGCTGGTGACATTCATGTAAATGATATTCTGAAATACAGAGAGAAGAAAAACAAAGTCATAAAATCCAGCTCATTCGACTTTATTGTCATGTTTGGGAGAAAGCTCTGGTTCAATTAGCACCTTGACAACCAATTTGAATGAAGAGGCAATCAAATGCTCCCCAAGAAGCCACAGTGTAGCGCAGCCAATTAGTCAGACTGAAGCTTTTGTTTTCCGTCTCAATGCTGAGGAGAAAAAAGCCCACATTTAACTTCCCCTTTTCCATCTGAAAAGGTCTGGTACGTCGCATACATTCACAACTACTGGACTTGTTGATGTCAACAAAGGCTTTAGGTGGCAAAAACTGCAAAACGTACTCAATCATATGACAAAGTTTCTCGTTGTATAAAATACAATTCTCTGTATTTTATAGCTTAGTAAATGCTTTGTAGAGCCATTGATCAATGTAACTGGAGCTATAGGTCTTTAGAGTTTGTCTCTAACAGCTAGAAGCTGAACATTTTTGCTCATTCTTCTTTGTGATGAAGTTCAAACTCACTCAGGTTGAGCTTATTGTTTGGCTTCAACTTTAAAGACTCGATTTAATGGGCCATTCTAACACCTGAACATGCTTTGATGCATTGGATCTTGTTGGGATCCAGTAATGATGAACTGAACTACCGAGAGACCAAAGAGAGAGGTAGAAAAACTATTAATCCCAGAATGCACTGCAGTAACCCACCTTCAGTTCTAGGATGAAAAAGGAAGAGTTTCACCGTATAGATATGTGACATCATGTTTTAGCAAAAACTTTATCTTTGATGAAAGTTGATCTCTTTACTGGAGATTACTGCAATAGTCAAACGTTCAAACTTTGGTTCTCACCTGACCAGAGCGTCACTTGCCACCTGTTAACTGCTACTAAGATAAAATCATACATATTTGGACTCAATCTACAAATCAGACAGCTTCAGCTATTAGCTTTTGTTGCTCTACTGCATTCAGTCCGGGTGAAAATGCACCGAAGTTTGTGGTTGTAACATGGCAAATGGTGAAACGGTTCAACCAGTTCGGAAATTCTTTCAAAGAATTAATCAATCAAATCAAAGAATTGTAAGTCTGAAACAAATATTTCTACTTGCCAAACAGTCCAAATACGTTCCAGGAAACTGTAATCCCACCATGTATTAAAGAGACGAGCTTTGACTCGATCGCATTAGCCGTTTTAGGTGCTCATCAGAATCATTAAGAGAGCAACGGCAACCCGGTGAAGGAAAGCATCCAATTTAAAACTTGGATGCTTCCAGTTATTACCCAGTTAATTGTAACTGGGTAATTCTTTCATTGCCAAGAGATTTTGTGCTTAGTTCGAATGATAAAGCAACAGGAAGCGGTTACATTTCTTCTCTGGAAAGTTTCAATTCGTTTCCTAGGAGCGCAACGATTCATTTGCAAGACCATGTGTGTGAATGCAGATGGAAGTTTTCTTTAGAAATTGTGTTTGTCTAGAGACATAAAGCTCTTTGTCCTACTTTCTCTCTTTAGTCTTTTATGTATGCTGTGGAGAAACAAAGATTGAAATTAAGCTACCACCCTAATGTTTACTTCCCCTTGTCTCATTGATAGCTGCACAATCCTTGTAGTCTGGATTAGCACTCACTACTGAATGTCTTTGTGTGTTTGCCAGGGTTTGGAATGACCACTCCCGCCACCATTGGAGGAAAAATCTTCCTGATGTTTTACGGACTGCTGGGCTGCGCCGCCACCATCCTCTTCTTCAATCTCTTTCTGGAGCGCGTCATCACGGTCATCGCCTTTGTCCTCAAGTCCTTCCATGAACGGCGCCGCAACAAGGCCGCGTTGCCGCAGAATGGACGCCGGGCGTCTGACGGCGAGAAGGCAGGTGAAGCCGAGGCGGGCGGAGGAGGAAAGCGTGAGGAGCTCGCCGGCTGGAAACCCTCGGTTTATTGCGTCATGTTCATCCTCGGAGCGGCGGCAATCTTGGTGTCCTGTTGTGCCTCGCTTATGTACTCGGCGGCTGAAGGCTGGGGCTACTTGGACTCTCTCTACTTCTGCTTTGTGGCCTTCAGCACCATTGGGTTCGGGGATATGGTCAGCAGTCAGAGGATCTCCTATGAGGGTCACGCCACTGCTGCATACCGGGTCGGAAACTTTTTCTTCATCCTCACTGGCGTCTGCTGCATCTACTCCCTCTTCAACGTCATCTCCATCGTCATCAAGCAGGTCCTCAATTGGCTGCTCAGGAGGTTGGAAGCCTCTTGCCACTGCTGCTTCCCTAGGAAGGGTCTTCACCCGCACCGCCACCCTCGCCGGAATGTGGTGGCCCCGGGACATCTCCGTGCCCGTAGGGACCCCTCCATTGAGACTGACGCCATCAACGAGAGTGAGACCGACCCAGGCCGCAGGATGTCTGGGGAGATGATCTCCATGAGGGACTTCTTGGCTGCCAACAAGGTGAAAACCTTATGTCAGGAACAACTTAAGATGCCTCACATCCAGTCTTGGGCCTTTAATGGAATCACGCTAATCTTAAGTCAGCTATGTGGCAGGTTTGAACAGTATGTGGGTAGTCTCAAAGGATTAGGAACCACAGCTGCCCATGAATAGCTAAATACTTAAAACTTTCTCTAACTGCCTATATTAATAGTTAAAATACTAAATGTATCTTAATTTGCATTATTGTGCAAAGTGTAAACCATCTTAGCACTTAAGCTAACATCTAAGGTCTTCCTTTCCCTCTTGAGGGCACAGCCAATCAGCAGCAAGGAAAATAAATGGGACTTCTGGATTGGCCGCTTTGCAAACACTAGCCAATAACATGTCAAGTAGCGTTTTCCCGTGGTATTCCTACTTCCGGAGCTGAATTTTCCTCCAAATATTTTTAAAATGCTGTTGAATAAAATTCACCAATAGGCGGCGACGGATTTCCGCAAATAGTTTGGAATTATGTTCCACAGAAGAATAGGTGAGTCTGCAAATACTAACTGCAAATAGGCAGGGGTCCACTGTACTAGTTATACTGAAGGGGTTTTAAGGATGGAGGTCTCATAAGGTCAGATTTGAGTCCCAAACTTTCCCGTTGTCTTATTTTAGGTATTCACAGTTGAACCTTCTGGTGTGCTTTGACTATTTATCCTCCTGTATAACCCAGTGCACTCTGGTATAAAGTCACAAACTGAGCAACAGCAAAACAGCCCAAGTATTGTAACATAATAGGGGAAATTTTGGAAACAGCTTTTTGCTAATGTTAGGGGGGTGAAAGAAAGCATGTCTGTTGCCAGCATTTTAGCTGAATTTCTCCTTTCTAGTTCATTTCTAATTTAAGTTTGACCTCTAAAAACAAATAATCTTTTTCTCGTGTTTGAAGGTCACTCCAGCTTTAATTTAAACTACAGAGAAACAGCAGGCTCTGTTGAACAACAGCCTTGCTTACCGGGAAGGGATTAAAGCCTGCTCACATCAGCCCACCTCCCACACAGAAACAAATCTGGTCTCATTAAAGCTGTTGTTTCTCTTATTATGTTTTATCTTTTCATATTTTTTTTAAACCGTGTGAGTAGACTCAATTATAACACACTCAGTGCACCACAAAGTCGTCCCCTGAAACACAATTTACTGCGCATTGATTTTCAAAAAGTCATTCGTAAGAGCAGCGACAACTGAAAGCAGCGTGAGACGTTTTGGGTCCAACACCTCCGTTTTCTGACTAGATCTAACAAAAATGTTGTTCTTTGGCTTAATTCCTTGGTACTGAGAGATACCAGTATCACATTTAATCTTATGCCTAATATTTAACTAGTTTTAGGCTTAAGAAAACTTAAAACTGCAGTGTCTTTTATTAAAAAAAAAAAAAAAAAAGTTTTGTTTTTTTTCATATTTGTCATGTCAGTACAGTGCGAGACAGATAATCTGTGAAAAGATCGATCTCCTTCGCTTCCTTCCTGAGACACTAACACGGTCTCAAGTCGTGCACTGCTTCCTACCAAAAACAACCAATCAGAGGAAGTCGGACGCTCTTGACTTATAATAATATTTTACGAAGCAATAAAAAAGAGCTAATACTTTAGTAAAAATAAATAATCTTTATGATGCTCAATGACATAAAATATGACTTTTGTCTGTGTTGATAGATCTGTTGTGTTGCAGCAGTTGTTTTCATATTTGGAATGTAAACTAAGTGTCACTGTCTTCAAAGCTCTGTATTACTTTTTGAAAGGCAGTATTACAGTAAATATACAAGAAGTTCCCACATTCTCAGCAAAGGACCTTTGATTAGATTCAATGCTTACATCGGGGAAAATAACAGATTTTGTCCTTTGGATGTAAGAAATACGAGTTTGTGTACTCGGGTGATTTTCCTTCTCTAATATTGTGTTTTGAACACTTTTACGTACGAAGCGTTGTTTTCTATTTAATGTGTCGTAATTCAGCTAAAAGCTTTTGAGCCATCCAAAAGGAATACATACATATGACCTTTTTCCGTGTTTTTTTTTTTTTGTCTCTAGTGGCCTATTTGAAAGTGCTATGACAGAAAAGTAGGTAATGAAAGAGGGGGAAGACATGGGGCAAAGGTCACCAGACCAGGAATCGAACCTGCGACGGTCGCGTTGAGAACTAAGGCCTCCTTATGCGGGTTGTGCTTAACCCATGCACCACCACAGCACCCACCTTTTCCATGTTTTGTTACATCGTTACCCTCAAACCATCAGCGTATTTCTTTTTTATTTTTATGATAGACACAAACACAACACTTTAAAAAAAATACTAAACCTAAACAGTGTGTCAGACATTTTTATTGAGTCTGTATTTTAAGTCATACTTTTGCTGCCGGCCAGTCTAGTTTATTCAAGCAATGTGTAGCGACCAAAAACTGGTTCAGAGAACCGTTCAAACATGTCTCTGTTTGCATGTTTACGTCATCACCCTGCCTAATGGATTCCCCTTTACTTAGCTCCATCTACTCTGCCCAGCTTCCCGTCTGATGCCGGTGGGGAAGCGTGTGTTTTTGTTCTACTCTTAGTGTTTTGCAAGTGGACAAAGTTTAATTTTGATCACAATTCTTTAACCAAGTATCATTTTCTACACCGTTTAAACCAGTTCGCAGACGGCCTGCCTATTACCAGGAGCCAGAAGTCTCCCCAAAAGCTTAGCTCCTCCTGCAGCAGAGAAAGAAAATTGACTTCTGCTGGTGTGATATTTAGGATATTTTCCTAAATATCACTCCAGTCTTTTTGACTTTTATAAATCCCATAAAAATACAAATTGGTAGTAAGAATATGTAGATTCTTAAACAGATGAGCAGAAGGACGATTATAATTCTAACAAAACCTTTTCGAATACTTAATATTTTATGCAAAGCTGTGCGCAAATTACTTTACAATAAGTTAAATATGGGTATAACAGACTATAATAAAGTGCAAGCAATGCATGTATACCTTATTAAATCTAGCCTAGCCAGGTAAAGGCAAGAAAGAAAAGAAAAAGTCAAGTTATCTTCTTTGGTCACCTTTTTTTTATTATTATTAATGAAATTCCAAGCAGAGCATGAGCGTCTGCAACAAATGTCACACTGCCTGCAATACCTTTTATGAAAAATACCAAAAAAAATGTAAATGTCAGGTGGAATACAAACTAAAGACTTTCCCCATGTGGTCATCCTGCCGGCTCCTGTTAAACATAATCGTATGGAAGAAATGAGCGCCTTGTTCTTCTCTATGTGGAGCTGTGAAACGTTGCCTTGTTGAGCCGCAACTTCTGGTTGCCTCTGCTGACGCTTGTTTAGCATTTATCACCTTCCTGTGTAGTTAGATCGTCGCACCTCGGCAAAGGAAAGATCTGCGAGCTTTATATATCTTCTGTGAGAACACGACGTGCTATGTGTCAACACTTTGTATTCATCTGCTTCTGCAGGTGTAAAAATGAAGTGTGTAACTTTTATTCAAAAAAACATTTTTTTTTTTTTGCATAATTGTTAAAATTATTGTGTTGAAGAGTATAAGATTATCAGATAGATAATCTGAGAAAATCAAGCTCTTCTGCCTACTCCCAGTATTAACTGCAGAAATACATCAGTCAGTCAGAAAAAACCAATCAGAGCCAGGAGGAGGGTCTTAGTGCTGTCAATCACTCTCATGCTCATACCCTTCCTGTTTGCTTTTTGCTAATCAACACTTGGCTCTCCATAACTTAGTCTGCCATTAGCAGACTACGTTATGGTCGTAGTCTGCTAACATTAGCAGTTAGCTAGTTAGCATAGCCCTCGATGACGGCAGATAAGCGGTTTCCCTGTAACGGTAAGTTGTTTCTCCGCCATTAGTACACGAGTTAGCATACACAAGATTGATTGACAGGGCCAAAGCCCTCCTGCTTCTGACTGGTTTAATTTTTTTTCCGACCTCAACAGTAGCTCAGAGATGATCTGTCTCACAGCGTTTATGCTGACAGTTTTAACAAATATAAATATATAAAAAACAAAACGTATTTTTGTAAAAGTTACATATTGAAGCTTTAACAGGAGGATGTTGCAGCCTCTATGTATAGCAAGCAAACTTTGTTTTTCCCTCTTGTGCTGACCGGTTTCTCCTCCCCCGCAGGTGAACTTGGCCATCATGCAGAAGCAGCTGTCAGAGATGGCGGTCGGACACCCGCGGCAGTCCGGCGGCATCTGCTCGCATCAGAACGGCTTCTCGGGAGGGGTGGGTGCCCTGGGCATCATGAACAACCGGCTGGCAGAGACCAGCGTGGACAGATAAGGAGTTGTTGTTAAAAAACCCCAAAACAAAACAGATACAGCAGATTGAAGAGGAAGAGTCTGAGGCGGGCGTGGGCTAAGTGAATCCCTCTACCCCCAGCAGCCAACTCTCCGCAGGCGCAAGCGAATCCATCTCTGTCCGCTTTCCTTTCAGGAACTTGACTCCGTGTCAGTTTGCTGAAATCTTTCATCGGGACCAGAGTGCTGGAATGTTCCCTGGTGATGAACCCAGTTTCCATGGTGATAAGTAAAAAAAAGAATAAATACGCCTGCCTAGAGCATCGTTTTCTGAGCTCCTTCTCACCTAAACGCATCGTCGCTTTGTCTGTTGTTTAAAACATGGTTTATGTTCAGGAAATGAAATGATGCCGAATACAGCCATTGGTATGTTATGTTCAGATATTTTAATGCACATAATTGGTCTATTGGCTTTTTTTTTTTTTTATCTATTAAAGCAAGAAGAAGCTGCCAATCCTCCTACACATTTCTGTAATTGTTAATAAAACCTGTTTAACTTTGATTTGAGTTATGGGTCAGATTCATTTTTTCCTCCCCAAAGATGGGTGACAAACATCTCCAAAAGCATCACAGGAATCATAATTCCTAAGTGCTTGAACAACACAACTTCCTTAGTTCCTCAACATGTGACTCCACCAAAAACTGTAAGAAAGTTTATGTTTGGATCTGCCTACTCTTCATTTTCTGGTTTATTTTGTGACATTTTATTAGGTTCCTTGTGCAACTAGAGCAATCGGTGAAAGTAATGGCAGCTATTTGAGGTGCAAAAACTCCTTTATCCCGCCTCAGAATACCTTTTGTCCAAGTGCTTCAGGTTTATTTATAAGATCTGAAAACCTGCACAATCTATCCATTACAACAATTTGGTTTTTTTCCAGTCGCCTTGCTCTGATTGCAGAAAACCACAGAAGGCTCCGATGGTTGTTAAAGTGTCAGTGGAGTCGCTGACCGTGATAAAATGGAAAACGACTTGTTGACACGTGAAAGAGGTGGCGGCGCAGTTGTCTTCTTTCTCTAACACGCATCTGTGAAGATGCTGAGGTGACTCTCGGGCGGCCATTTTCCAGCCGCCCCCCGTATCGCTTTTCCCGTTGAGACTGGAGCTGAAGTGCTTTTGATTTCCAAAGAATGAAAGCAGATTGTCGGACATTTAATAAAAATAAATACCTCAAATATATCCAAGTACTTCAATATACATTGTGACTCAATATATGGCATCATTAACTTATTGTCTTAACGTCTCTCTCTGAGGGGGCGGGGCATGTTGCGTCATAAACTTTTAAGAGCTTTGTTGTTCCGGTCAAAAAAAAAATTCAGTTCTCACTACAGCCTGTTAGGGGGCGATAATGCCTGGCTTATATGCAGTGTTTGTATTTTTAAAAAAAAAAAGGAGAAGAAGAAATGAGACGAGTAAAGTGACTTTGCACCAGAATCTCTTCATCTAATGAACTTTTTTTTTTGCTGATGTTCTGATCCTTCCAGGTGAATGTCATATGAAGTTGTTGATTTTTTAGGTTTTTTAATTATGATTTGTGTAGTTATTTCTACGTTTTGGTGGATTCATATACATGTAGCCTTCACTTAAGCAATGTCAGAAATATGTGAGCTTTGGGTTCTTTATTTCAGTACACTCTCTTTCTATTTAATCTGAATCTCTCTCTAATGCTTTTGGATCGATCAGCATTGGATACTACTAAAGTAAATCACACAACACACCATGTAAAGTAGACCTTAGTAACCTTCCTTTAGTAAGGCAATAATAATAATAAAATAAGGAAATGGCAGGTTTTTGGGTTTCAGGCAAAACAGAAACGGGAGCATTATTCCAACCGTACAATAAATCTGCATATACAGTGTAAACACCAGTTCTATAACCCACTATTGTAAAAACTAAACCTACAGGCCTGTGCAGATGCTCATGAATGTGGAGTCCCACCGACTCAACAGTCTCTTCACTCAAAGAGCAAAATATTGAAGTACAACTCAGTATCTTGTGTGATCGGGATTTTCCACAGATGATTCCGGGCAATACTTCCTGTCCTGTTTCCAGAAGGACCTCTAAGCGATCCGAAGAAACAGCAGCTCAGGATTGATGCAGTTGTGTGGTTTCCATGTGCTCCACATCTACTGGCCCCTCAGTTCCCACCAGAGGCCCTCTGAGAGACAGGCGCTCAGAGTGACTATCTGGAGTCCGTCTCTTGTTATCCAGTCCAGTAAAGGTCTTCTGTAGCCCTTTAAGTTCCACTCTAGCAGCGAAACAGCAGTTTACAGTAGCCCATGTTAGCGAACAGCTAGGTTAGCTTCGCGCTAACTCTCGAGTAAATACAGCGACAAAGAAAACAAACAACACAGTCCAACAGTTTCTCGCTGAAACTCTACTGTGTCCTGCTGGCACTGTAGTACTTTATATTATAAGTTTTCTTGACGACAAGTCTGAGCTTACTCGCTTCGAAACCAGCTAACTGCTCCTCCTGTGCTAGCTCCTCTCGCGCTCAACCAAACTGCCGTTCTTTTTTTCCTCCCTCACACCTGTGCTGCCTTCACGGACCGCACTCCTGTAGGAAAATACAATTTACGCTCGCAATTCCCCACAAAGTAAAGCTAACTTATTTTAAACAATGCAAACATATTTCTAATAACTTTATATGGACCTTGAAATGGTAATTGAAATAAAAGGATAGAATAAATGAACTTATCCTTGCTATTTATTACCTTAGACTTCTCTTATGTTTTTTTTTTACTATCCGGGTTACATATAACTTTGATAATCAGTAAAAAACAAGAACTCGGTGCACAACAGAAGGTTTTCTATTTTCTTGGTCTTTGTCTATAATTAGTGGAAAACCTGAAATAAAACTAAGCTAACTCACAAGTACATTTTCAGCAAGATATAATAGTTTGATTTAAGTGAAAAATTCCTTAATACTGATGAAAACGTGCTAGTTCCATCAGCAGATAATTTCATTTACGACAAGAAATTTCCCCCATGTTGTAAATGAAATAATCTGCCTGTGGACCAAGAACTTTTACATCAATATTAAGCAATTATTGACTCCAAACAAGCTCCTGTATCTTGCTAAAAAGTTACTTATGAATTAGTTTTGAATTATTTCAGGTGAACTGAAATAATTCAGTTCAGCAGGTTTCAACTGTACGCTTGTGCTGCATAACATTTGCTCTGTTCTTCGACTGGCACAAAACCGTTCCTAATCTTTGGACGCCCCTGTCCTTCAGCCTTCTTTTTACTGCAGCTGAATCTCTCGGCTCGAAATGTGTTCTTTCTCAGGAGCAGCAATTTCCAAAAGGACATGAGTGAAAACCGTTGCACGCTTGTCTGTGGAATCAACGCAGGTATAAGACAAGACGACAAAGATTTCAAGCACAATGCTAAGCACCTGTCTTCATAGGCTGCATTCGCAAGCTGTCAGTGCGAATCCCTGTTGTTTTTATTCAAGTTCAAACTTTTCTCTTCCTGCAAGTACAGAAAATGTGATACATTTTTCAGCGTTGACACCAGGGCCCCGAAATAATTTGAATTCTGAAAGATCCGCTTTTCACTATGGAGACGAACTCTTTCACACGGAATAGCTCAAAAAATATTCTTAACAGGGAGTCAGAGAAGCAGTGCCTACACAGATAATAATAGCTTTGAACCAGTGCCTATGTGCTGCTCGCTCCTGTTTGTGTGCAATGAGCATGGCATGTTTGCATGTGGGACAGCAGAGACTCGGACCAGCATACAAAGACTCTTTTGTTGAGGCTGCATTCTGAGACATGGCAGCACCAGGAGAGTCACTGATAGGAGGGCTGCATCCAATATGCAGGCTGAAACACACACACACACACACACACACACACACACACACTCCAATAGGAACACACTTGTCAATACCTTGAAGTTTTCCTTGTTTTTGTCAAATCTCTACAGAAAATGCAGCACAGTGAATTGCAAAAGACTTTATGCCCCTTTAATTCTTTTCCACATTTTAACTTGCACCCAGAGTGCACACAATTAAACATACTTTGTATAATCCTGACATTTCTGTTTAAAATATGATTTTACATGATCTTATATAATACTGTAGCTTTCTGTGACGCTGGATTTGGAGTTTATCTGTAAGTCATAATCATCAAAATGTCAAAAAATAACATCAAATATTTTTAGACAAACCTGTCTTACAGGGTTTGAAAGAGTTATTTTATTTTTATTTTTTTATCAAGCTAACTGTATTCACCTCATAATCACAAATTTAAAAAGGTGCAGTCGCCCAACGTGGGGCTCGAACCCACGACCCTGAGATTAAGAGTCTCATGCTCTACCGACTGAGCTAGCCGGGCTGGCGGCAATAAGCGCCATCGATGTTTCGTTACATACGTGGGCTGAGAGGACGGGCGCCTTTTCTTTTGTGCCCCGTGTTGTTGCCGTATGACGTGACGTCACATTCAATCGACAAGCAACCATGGTAAGTGAGCAAGCAATTTTTGCCACGGATAATTAATATATCATTTGTGGTCTAAAACCTTCTTTTGTGACTATGGCTTCACTTTTAGCGTCACAGTTTACACCGCGTAGTCGCTATTTATGGCTGCGTATTTTATTTGCGAAGCGGCGAGCTATTTTAAAGGCAGCTGACGATCATTTAGCCTAAAGCTAGCGGCATTAGCTTCTTTTTACCTACCAGGGTTTGTGTTTCTCTTTTTCATGTGCAAAGTTATTCATTTTTTAACTACACTTATAGTCTGCTGTTCTACTTTTATGAACTTTTCTGTTTTCGTGGATGTTTTTTTCTATAGTTTTACCATTTTTATAGTTTGCATTTACAGTAAAAAGCTATGTGTCGCTTCTGACTTGGCAGGTTGCAGATAGCAACGAGCTAGCTTTCTCAAGGAAAACAATGGTTTTAGAAAAATAACACATCCATGGCGATTCATTCTGGACTTAATTACTGCTTTACTGAATCTTGTTTATTTTTCTAGGGTCAAAGTCAGAGTGGAGGCCACGGTCCGGGAGGAGGCAAGAAGGATGACAAGGTGACTTTTTGCTACCAGTTGTGGGATATATTTCTATTTGGAGCACATGAATATATGAAAATCGCGCACATTGCGGTGTTGTCTTCAAGTTGTCTTCCAGTTTAACGTCACAGCTGTGCTTCGAAATGTTGAGATGCCACATTCTGGTTCTGAACACGCTTCAGCAAGATTATAGAGTAGACTCTTTACTGTCATTGGTCGATTAATCGACCACAGTAAAAATGATTCCAGTACCATTCAGCAGGAAAACACACAACATAAAAAATTATTTAGCAAAATTTTATATGCAAAAGATTTAATTAAACAATAAACTGCTTCTGAAGAGTTTTTATTGTGAAGCGTGATCGCTAAAATACTTCATAAATATATTCTGTTGCCAAAACTTTAACGAGGTTCTTTTTTTTATTATTTTGCTGTCATTCATTTCTATTCGAAGGATAAAAAGAAGAAGTATGAACCTCCAATTCCAACCAGAGTGGGGAAGAAGAAGAAGAAGACAAAGGGTCCAGATGCCGCGAGCAAACTTCCACTTGGTAAAGAAGTGAAAATGCGCTGTTATCTAGCAACGTGTCCGTTTTTGGCTTTATGCACAAAAATCTGCCTGTATGCAGCATTTCAATGGAAGAAGTCCAAACTAAAATCCAAACTGTCCATCCATGTAAAGTAGGAGTAAACCATTAAGTCAACATCTGGATGATCTATTCTGTCGATTATTCTGACGATTAATCAATTAATTGGATTTAAAAAATTGGTACGTTATGAAATTTTTTTATTCAATATTAGAAATGCATAAAGGTTTAATTAGTGGATTAATAATTGGATAGAAGAATGTGCTTAATAGGATTTTTTTTTTTTTTTTTACACAATTTGGATCAGGTAATGCTAAAAATAAACCATTTACTGAGGTCCAGGTAAGACATATTTACAGACGAAGAAGAGGATTTTTTTTCTATTTCTTTAAATGTAAAATGTATTTATTTTGTACAGTTTTGGCTTAATTGCTGATGGGAACATGTTGTTCTGTCTTCCTACTCCATTTAGCGATTAATCGCTAACAATTGATTCATCACAATTACAGTTTGGCTTAATTACTGCTCTAAATGTGTTGTCCTTTCAGCAATTAGTCTTTTTTGAGTCTACGAACACCAGTTAATAATTAATATCTAAATTAGTAGATGATTGTTTTGACAATCGATTAATCACAATTAATCTCCAGCTAACGAATAATGGATTACCAAATTAGTTGACAATTATTTCGACAATTGATTCATCATGATTACAGTTTTGGCTTAATTACTACTCTAAATATGTTCTGTCAGAAATTAGTTGGTTTTTTGAGTTTATGAACAACAGTTAACAATGAATTACTAAATTAGTAGACGATTGTTTTGACAATCGATTAATCACGATTAATCTCCAGTTAATGAGTAATTTATTATCAAATCAGTTTGCAATTAATTCAACAATCAATTCATCACGATTAATCGTTTCATCCCAGTTTGTTTCACACAAAGCGGTCTGTCTGCGTTCCAGTCACACCTCACACTCAGTGCCGCTTGAAGCTGCTGAAGCAGGAACGGATCAAAGACTACCTGCTGATGGAGGAGGAGTTCATCAGGAACCAGGAGCAGATGAAGCCTCTAGAAGAGAAACAGGAGGTCAGCCTTCGTTCTGACGCTCGCCTCTTGTCTCGTCTCTCTGGCGATCACGTGTGTGAGTGTTTGTTCCCTTCCCGCTTCAACAGGAGGAAAGGTCAAAGGTGGACGACCTGCGAGGAACCCCCATGTCGGTAGGCACCCTGGAAGAAATCATAGACGACAACCACGCCATCGTTTCCACGTCGGTGGGATCGGAGCACTACGTCAGCATCCTGTCCTTTGTGGATAAGGATCTGCTGGAGCCAGGCTGCTCTGTTCTGCTCAACCACAAGGTGAGGTGTGGGAACAGCCTCAGCTGGTGTGTATCTATGTTTGGTTCCCCGGTAAAATAGACTCTGGTTATGTGTGCCTGTAGGTTCATGCAGTGATTGGGGTGCTAATGGACGACACCGACCCCTTGGTGACGGTGATGAAAGTGGAAAAAGCTCCCCAAGAAACCTACGCTGATATAGGAGGACTGGACAATCAGATCCAGGAGATTAAGGTTCAGCATGGCACACAGTCAAATGAACGTCTTAAATACATGAAGCTATTTTTTCATTGTGTCTTTTTAAGCTAGGCTCCTACTGGGTTTAAGCAGAAAAGGAACAAAATTGAATTCAATTTGTAGCATTTAGCTTAGCCTGACATTACAAAAGGCAGAACTTTTTAAATCTCTCTCTTGTATGAAATATACTCTGAATAAAGCTGTCTTGACTTTGACTGTTTGCTGTTAGGAGTCTGTGGAGCTGCCGCTCACACACCCTGAATACTACGAGGAGATGGGCATCAAGCCTCCCAAAGGGGTCATTCTGTACGGACCTCCCGGCACAGGTCTGTTCATTTTAACATTCTTTGTTGTTTTTGGCACAAGCAACCAACACAAAGTAATTTAAAGAAGCTTGGTTGATATTTTATATCTTAATACCAACCCAGATTTTCAGTACAACCCTGTAAAACCAAGGCTAAGTGAGGGTTTTGTGACTTAAGCTAATTTTTATGAACTTTGAGGTAATCGGTTGATATGGACTTAAAGTTTTATCACAATTTTAAGTGATATAGTTGTGATAACAATAAAACTAACACTAAAAACCATTTATTATTTTATATTTAAGGTCACAGCCTCACATACACAAATTTACCACACCCGTCACATAAACAACTGTGATTTTTATCAATACAATGACTGCGTTCAATCATATTTTCAAATCTGTTGGTAGTGACTGACAATTTTATTGAACAAACACTGAGATAAGTGGTAATAAAAATAGAAATTCTGACAAAACTGACAGTTTTGGGATTTGGGATTTGAATTTAATGGGAAAACGATTAATCAAAATTCTTGACATGATAATAAATTTATCACAATAACTGATAAACGATACGATAAATGCCCAGCCGTACAGGTGTGCCAAGCTCTTTCCTTTCTCTGAGCCGTTCTGGGTGAGATGTTCACAGCTTGTGATGTGTTTCGCTGTGTGCCTTGGTTGCCAGGACGCTGATTAATTTAGCCAAGTTCATTTGCATAGCACATTTCATCAACAAGACACTTTACACCATAAGAACATAGCAGTAACCGCTTAAACAAGCAATAAACATTACAATTTGTCAAATGCTTTCATCAAATATATTGATCAATGTTCCAGTAATTATTAATCAAATTCAACTCTAACTAGCCTTTGATTAATAAGGAACTCAGTGTTTCAACTGTTTTGCAGGTTTCTATAAGTTTGTCCCAGATCAGAGGAGCGTACATCACACTATTGGAGTCAGGATTTGTTTCAAACCTCTGTCCTGCCGTTCCCAGGTAAGACGCTCCTCGCCAAGGCCGTAGCCAACCAGACGTCGGCCACCTTCCTGCGTGTGGTCGGCTCGGAGCTGATCCAGAAGTACCTCGGAGACGGACCCAAGCTCGTGCGGGAGCTGTTCCGGGTGGCGGAGGAGCACGCGCCGTCCATCGTCTTCATCGACGAGATCGACGCTATCGGCACCAAGAGGTACGCGGGGGTCTGCTGAGCGCTGACTCAGACTGAGAGCGGTAATGAATCACCTGCGCTGATGTCAAGGTGCTGGATTGGTGTCACAACCTACCGTCTCCAAATAATCTCTGGGTTTGTGTTCAATTCTCAACAAGACGAGGCGATGCAGAGCGGAAGCATTGTTCTTTTTATTGTCTTGTTGAAGATATGTTTATGCCAAATTCAACATTTGCTAAAAACATTTAAGTATATAAATGATCTGTTTTGTGGATCATTTATAATATAAAAACCTGCCTTGCAGCATTTCTGACTTTGTAGGCTAAAATTCTATCATTTATGATGCTGAGGAATAATTTTAAATAAATTTGCCCTTGTATCTTGAAATGCAAGTGCAATTGATATATTAATTTTCACATCTGGAATCTAGAAATATTTTTTAAGAGTGGAAGAAACAAAGCAAGCAGAAGGCAGATCTGGAAGTGTCTGAATATTCATGATGTTATGAGTTTTATACCAAATAATTCAGGCATCAGCGTCAAACCGAACCATGCCTGGTTCGGATTGAAGCTCCATTAATGTGTAGATGAAACATATTTTCTGTCTTTTTCAAGGTACGACTCCAACTCGGGTGGCGAAAGGGAGATCCAGAGGACCATGCTGGAGCTGCTCAACCAGCTAGACGGCTTCGACTCGCGGGGCGACGTGAAAGTGATCATGGCCACCAACCGGATAGAAACGCTGGACCCGGCCCTCATCAGACCCGGTCAGCACGCCGTCCGGTTGGCTCAGAGGCCGCCCGGCTCTGGCTCTCATATCTGCAGTACTGTAAATCTGTCTGGCACTCAGGAAATGGCTCCATTCTGCTGAGTCATGGCAGGGAGGGGGAAATTGAAATGTCAAGTCTTTTTTTCTTCAGCTTTTTTTTTCTTCTCTGCTTTGGGATGTTAATTTATAATGCCTGTTCCCTTAAGGCAGCGCTCCTTTAAACAAAGATTGTCACGTGCGACAGGAATTACATTCACTTGATATCATCAACAGCTCTCTTAAGAGAGGGAGGTATTTTATCTTTCTTTTTCCGCAATCTAGTCACCAAGAGCAAAATCCTGCAGAGCTTTCTTAAATAACAACCTCTCCAATCTTATTTATGTCTTCCATATTCCCAAAACACTCAACGCTAGTAAATGCACCATTTGTATAAAGATGTTATTAATACGTTTTTGTTTCCCCGCACAGGGCGAATCGACAGAAAGATCGAGTTTCCTCTGCCGGACGAGAAGACCAAAAGAAGAATCTTCCAGATCCACACCAGCAGAATGACGGTGGCAGACGACGTCACCCTGGACGACCTGATTTTGGCCAAAGACGACCTATCAGGAGCAGACATTAAGGTGAGACGTCCTCAAGAAACAGGAAGCAGACACTTGTGATTTCCTGTCACGATAACCTATTTAGCTGGATGATAAATTCTCCCAGAAACTATTGCCATAAATGAGAATATTGTCATTTTGAGACCATTTTCATCTAATATAATAATAATAATGGCATATTAATGTGAGTGCACCCTCTCAAAGATCAAAAAACACTTTAATTTCTAAAGAACATTTAACACTGGAACTGGTAAAAACACTTTTAAGTACCCCAAATAAAGAAAAACTGCAATAATTAAAATGGATTGTGAAGTTTCTGTAACTGAAATTGCGTCTCTAAAGTTTTCAATCATTGAGATTAGACAGGGAAAACAGGCAAAAGTGGCAGGCAGCACTTTTGCCAAACACAGAAAAAAAACAGTGCAAACTAATTACTCAGTACTGAGTAATTTAATTTCCCTTCAGGATCAATAAAGGACATTTGAAGCGAATCAAATGTTATGCAGCATTTTTCAAAATTTCAGCCATATGAAACGAGAAGCGTCCTTCAATAATTGTTGCCCGAATGGAAATAATCCAGTTTATTCTAATTTATCGCGCGATGAACTGACTTATTGCTTACTTATAAACTAGACTGAACTGTCAGCATGTACTGCACCATAGCAGCACTTCTTCTAATTAAAATTGAGCATCAACATTGACCTCCACACAAAATTGAAAAAGTCCAGTGTAGCAAACCCTTCTTTCTACGTTATTCACCAGATTGAAAGTTATGTACTTTCAGTCTGGTAATCTGCAGGGATGTGTTTGGTTCTGTATTTCCTGGTGGGTTTCTGCTTACCGCTGCAGTCACCTATTGATTAAATATCCCAACCTCATCCAAACGGAGGGAGGGGAACAAAGACAAAGTCGCTCAAACGGAAAATTCTAAGGCTGTCTTTGTAATTAATTAATGCCAGCAGTTAATTAGGTGAAGTGAACTTTCCATTCAATAGCATCTATCCTGCTGGAGGTCAGTGCAAAGCTACAGCTTAGGTGCTGTAGCTTTGCTGCCATCTCGTGGCATATGATGGAATTACAACAAAAAACAAACATTTAGGAGCTTATGTGCGCTTCATACAGCTTTACTCAACAGGTCAGTAGTGGGTTTTTTTTCAACATTTCAGCTGGTTTTTGCACAGTTGAGCCTGCTGAACACGCTAAACTAACCATTATTCCTGTTGTGGTAGTTCATTGGAAAATATACAACCCCACACACACACACACACACACACGTCTAGCTGTGTTTCTGCATTCTGTTTCACATCTTTGCTGCCTAAAAAAAAAAAAAACATCACAAGACAAGTCTGACACTTTTCCTCTCCTGTTTCCTTGTTTCTCCTCCAGGCCATCTGCACAGAGGCAGGCCTCATGGCGCTGCGAGAGCGCCGCATGAAAGTCACCAACGAAGACTTCAAAAAGTCCAAGGAGAACGTCCTGTACAAGAAGCAGGAGGGCACACCGGAGGGCCTTTACCTTTAACGCTCCCATCTTTATTTTTTGTTTTTCTTTCTTTATCCCCACCCCCATTGCTCCCCCACCCAACCCTTCTGTCATTTATTAGCGAGTGGAAGAGCGGCAGCAGCTGACTCGGCTCGTCAGCGAAAAGCTTTGATACGTCTTGTGCACGTCACGTCTTGCACCGTCCCCTCTTCCCTGTTACCGTTATGTGTTAAAACAGTTAATAAAAGTGATAAATAGAACCAGGCGTGGGGTGTTAGTCATCACTTTTTAACAGCTTCGGTCGCAGGAGCACTTTAACCATCTGCTGACGTTTACGTCCTGCATATGGAGGATTGCATTATTTTCATACATTCAGTTTTTTTTAGAAAGTAGTAAACATAGTCACTTCCTTTGAACTGTTTTACATTTTGTCACGTTATAACCACAGATACAACGAAGGCGATGGGCTTTATTGGACTTTATTAACCCAAAGAAGTTGTGTCCGTTTGCATTTCTGTTGCAGTTGTGCGCGAGACTTTGTCGATATTCCGCTAATTTTGGAAAAAACACAATTTCCCGCGTGAATAAGTTCGTTCACGCAGTAAGTCGTTAAAGTCATACGGCGCCATCTTCCTAGTACCACTTCCTCTCGTGGTTTGCGCCAGTGGCAACATCTGGTTACGGATCCTGTGATTCGTGTGATGCCAGAACATAATTTTCATCGCAGTTTTGCAAAATTTGTGTCCAATTTCAATACAGCCACAAAATAAACACCTCATCCCATTTTATTTTTTTTTTAATTGTCGTGTTTCCAATTGGCAAATTTATTTTTGAAATATCAAATTGCTGCAATTGTATGGTGATTCAAAACGCTGCTACATACATCAGCGTACCAATTGGACTACAGGCAGAAATTAGCCACTTGACTATAATGCTACTATGTAATGTCCCCTTATAAAAACAAAAAACTTTGAAGCAATCAACAACAAATAAATTAATGGCCGTTGTAAAACCAAAAAGAAAATTTTTGTCACCTACTGACATGCGGTGTGCTTTCCGTGGTAGTTTTTAAAAAAAAAAACACCTCATGCTAGCGCATTTGATAAACGTGAGTTTTTTGTTTTTGTTTTTAAATAGGTGTGTTTCCAATAAGTGAATTTCTTATCGCAACTCCAATTTGCTGAGTTTTATGGTCAATGGAAACGTAGCTACTGTGTCATTTTTGGAATATTTCTTATTAAGCCATAAACTCAATGATGGCATGTAATTTAAAAGCTCCACCGTTTCATCTAGTGGTTGCCTATAAGAGCTACATGATGTCAAAGGACTACCACTCAGATGTTTACGAAGGGCTGCTTCAAAGAAGAAGAAAACAAAAAAAAAACACAAAAGATTTCGTCCATGTTTCCATTTATATGCGCAATTGGAAGCAAGTAGGCGGATGCATAACTTCAGTAAATCCAGCCAAGCTGCTGTTGCTGCAGTCTTGACATGCGGACAGCGGCGCGGCGTTGATTTAATTCCCTCTGATGTGGAACCATGTGGAACTCAGTGCTCAGCAGAAAGTGGCCCCATGCAGCAAGCGTCGGGCCAAGATGCAGGGCCGGCACTGAGCCGTTGCTGCTGCACTGCAGGACCCTCATCCGGAGTGATCAGGCATTTCAAATGCAGCACATTTCAGGACAAAAGAAAGAAACAAATTCAAGCACCCATTAGGGGCAGCGTGTTGTATCCCAGCAGCTGCAACAGCTTTATGAAGATGGGTTTTGGTTCCAACAAGGCTTTTGTCCTGTTGCCTTGCCTCAAGGCAAATTTTGGGATGTTTATAAATCACAGCAAGTCTGTCCTAGATTGGTTCCTGAAGGCCTTTTATTTGAATTAGTTAGAATAAACAAAATGTTGATTATTTGCCTCACAAATTCTCCACACCAGACTTAAAAAAAAAAAAAAAAAAGTCCCATCGTGGGAGCCAAGATCAAGTTCAGACTTTTCTAGACATCTTTGGTTTTGAGGAAGGGGAAGAAAAACGAAGATGTGATGATATCGAACATGTGACGGTCCACGCTTCCAAATCTATACGGCAGCAAATAAACGAAGCAAAACGAAATAATTTCAGCAAAAAGTTCTGATTAGTTTTCAGCAGATTAACAGAAAAAAAAAGTCTTAACCTGAGTTAAGACTGAGCCTGATCGCAAGCTTACGAACAGCTACGCATTTTTAAAAAAAACCCGAAAACCGTGGTATGCTTTTGCATTAACCCCTCTTTCCTCAGACAGCCCTAAATAAAGTCCTTCAGAAGTGGATTCCTTGTGAGGAACTGAATCACAGTCAAAGTAACATGGCAAACATCGAGATCGACGCTTTTTTGAGTGTTAGAATGGCCTAGACTTAAATTCAAGATGTAAACATTAACGTTCTTCGCCTCGTCTGGCTGAGCCTGAGCAAACCTTTTTGTTTGCTTCGAAGATGAAACGTGGCATGTTGCTTCGACTTGGCAATCAGCAGCACTGCTTTTGTGTTACCGTCACATAAAATAATATGTCGAAGTGTGCAAAAAGTTCACAGCTCATTGAACGTTTTTGCAACAAACAAATATCGCATGGTAATAAAGACATATTGAAGATACATTATCTCTGGGATGCAGCAGCAGAATCTTTTTAGCTCCTTGTTGCTTATTTAGGAATGCTCCTCACGGCCCATTAAAGACCAAAGCGCCCCCATTTTAATGGAGACGTTTTAATTCGTCCGCTAGGTGGTGCTATCGTCACAAAATCTGAGGGGAGACATTACTTTGCCCTTTTCTGCATCGTCACTCTACCAATCCAGGTTACAACCTATTACTGAGGAGACTGGAAGAAATACCATTTCCACGAGACGACATATTAATAAGAAAGGCTCGTTTTTGTGTGCCATTAAGCTACCAGCAGTCCTGCCGTGGTTTACGGCTCGTTTCACACCGCCTCGCCAGTCCGAAGTGAATATGCGCACTTCTCTCACCGAGCCTCCCAAACGTTTCCCCTGTGAAGACCTGTCGCATTTCTATCCGACTCCGTTATAAAAACATTACCGTGCTATCAACAGTAATGGACGGCGCTAAGCGGACGGAATTGAGCAGTGAATATGTTTAGCTTTTCACGTAAAGAAAAAAAAAAGAATCCAGTATTTTTATTTATTACGTTTCCATCAAGTACAACTGCCTGGTGCAATGCAGGTCCCGTGTAGCCAATCGATGCGTCCGGCACATAGAATATAATATTGCAGGTCTGCACTGGCCAATCAGAGAGGTCCTTACATACAGGCGCAGCAAAATCTCGTGTGTCAAAAGCGCGCTTCTTAGATTTTACGGTATCCTTCCGCAGCTACGAGCTAGTGCCTCGTGTCAAGAAATTGTAACTTCCAGAAAACCGACGAAAAACGCAGAAGTGGTTGAAGAAACTCTCAATTTCTCCCTTTTTAATCTCGGAAGCGAAGGATGTTTATTTGAACGTGAATGTTATCACTCAGTTAAGTTGCAGGAGTTTTAAGTTTGTGATTAAAATGTAAAGGAACAGATTATTCTCTGTGAGAAGCTGTTAAGTAAAAAATACAGCTACAAAAATAAAGACAACTTAGCAAAACATTAATTAATATTTAAGTGTTAGGTTTTTAAAAAAAAAAAAAAAAATCTAATTAGAAATAATCCACAAAATAAAAGTTGCTCCAGATGTAAACATTTTGATGAGACGTCAATGTTTACCAAGCAACCCCAACAAGCAATATTAGTCTTTATTATTGAGAAAATAAGTCACTGTATGGAAAAAGTTTACATTTATTTTAACTTATTTGGTGTCCAGAGGCACAAATGAAAACATTGCACAAGTTTGAACTTGATTTATATCAGATTTATTGGCGCGTTAATAACATGAAAACTGCTCAACAGAGCACTCGTCGCGCTATTTATAGATTTTCTTCTTTATCTACATTCAAACTTCTTTGTAGTCTGCCATTACGTGCTCTACTTTCTGTGTAATCGCGAGGAACACGCAGTCCAAGCGGGGTCGTTTCATCAATAATTAATTGCGTGTCAAAACGAGCAGGAGGATGCTCCTCTTCTGTGCACTGCAGACGTTTGAGCCGCGCCGATTGGCGTGCCGGGCTGCTGGGAGGCCCGCGCTGCCGCAGACGGCTCCGAATCGCAATAAGGAAGTGAGTGATACGTGCTAGCGTGGCGGAGGGATACACAAGACAACCCGCGCGCCCCCCTCCTCCCACCTCCCAGCTCTGGCCACGGCCGATATACACGCTCCAAAAGCCGCCAGTGGAACTCCATCTAAGGAACGAGCACACTCCGCGTCTGCTTCCACAGACCAACAAGCACACAACCCACACCCGACATGGTACGTATAGTCATTCATTCTTTGTGTTAGCGAAGGGGAAACGGCGCTTCAGGTGTAGGTACAGGTGCGGTAGACGTGCTTTGCTGGTCGCAGCTTTGCTTTATTCTCCGCTTCTGTATTTGCTGTTCACTCATTGATTCCTGCAACTCGTATCCGCTCAGGAGGCGGAAAACGCCGGGGAGGCGCATTTTGTGTTTCAGCCGATTCGAATATTAAAATGGCTTTAATATTCGCCATTTTTGTTGTTGTTGTTGCCTTTTCCTTGCGGGTTTATGCCTGAAAATGTGCTCTACTCCATATGTGGACTGTATGCTTGATAACTGCGCAATTAGCTGTCCATGGCCGCGTGCTGCAGCTCGCATTCAAACTTGGACGACATTTGGAGGTGTCGGGCGGAACTGGTGTGCTATTCTGGGTTATTCTGGGATAATTCTGTTCATGAGCGACACGGTACTCTTTTCTTCTGTTTTACAACGCGCCTCCAAAGCACAGGCGTGTTGCGAGAGTAACAAAACGCAGGTATTTTTCCCCTTCACACTGCTCAATATATGCTTCGCTTTTCGTTCCCCTTTTCTCACACACACAACGGTACAGCCTGGGTGAAGAAACTGTTTGGTTTCCACTTTTTTAGTTTTTTTTTTGTTGTTGTTGTTGTTGTTTTTGGAGGGGTTGCACCATCGTGCCGCCGCCTCCGAGCTTCGCCGCGCCTGAACCTCCGCGCTTCCCGTCGGTGTTCCGCAACGGAAATTGACCGTAACCTGTTCCGCAAACTTGCGGGGTCACATCTCCATCAAGGGGAGCTGTCGGACGGTGTTCCTCCTCTCCTGCAGGGCTTTATGGCAGGCAGTTTGGGGTTATCTAGTTGTGCTTATGTCTGCTGATTTGGTTGCCTCTTTGCAAATTTCTCGATGTTATGCAAATATGGCACCTGTGGGACTCGTGCAAGAAGCTCTGTGTAAATAAATGCATGAACAGAAGGTGGAAACAAGTTGAATCAACTTTTTTTTTTTTTTTTTGTTCTTCTTCTGCACACCCAGCTGCCATCCTGCTGTACAGTTCCTAATAATTACGTATTCTGCATGTCACTCTGTTGCAGCTGACTTTCTGGTCATCTCTGTATGCCTCAGTGACTTGCAGAAAGAAAAAAAAAAAAAAAAATCCTTTTTTGGTTTTTTTGGTGCACACCTTAGCTTCACATCTGCAACACTGGAACTGGAAATGATCTGCATATTGCACAGAAGCCTCTCTGAGCCCTGAAGGAGTCCAGAGGCTGTAAACCTTTCAGCTCCACCGCGATCAGATGACCCACGTACAGTATCAAGCTTCCAATCGGGTTCACGTTGCAATGTGCTGCAGCAACCGGAGTATAAACCCACCAGCATCCATGAAAAGGTTCATTCCAAAACCCCACCATCACCTTATCTGAGCCCGCTCAGGTGGAAACGCTCCAACCGCCCACCCCCGCCACCAGCATTGAGGTGGAAGTATTGAGTAAGTGTGTCGAGGCCCTATCTTGTTCCTGCTTGGCTCTTGTTTGTTGATGCATGTTTAGTAACTCGCGGCGCATCCAATACGCCGCGGTGAATAATTGATGCGTTTGGCAGCAACACCTAGCCCTGCCCTACACCCCCCCCCCCCCTTTCCTTCCCCATGCGTCTCAGAGCGACGGTGTCCTGTCTGCGGCGTGGCGGGCGGAGAGCCCGTCACCTGCCACCACAAGCCATATGGTGCACCGGGTCTCTGCGCCCTAGGAGCGCGGTATTGTTTACACCACACACCCCATCTCTGTGTCTCTCTCTCTCTCTGTGTGTGTGGGGCTGCTTGGGCCTGAGGCCTCTTTGTCTTTTGTCCAGCTATGAAGAGAATTGCCCCACAGTGGAATGAACGCCCCGCCGCTACTACCCGACACACACTTGGAGTCTTTGTTTCCCTCCTGAATGTTTCAGCTCGTCACACCCATCTGTCCGGGCGACGGCTGCTTGATCCAGCTCAACAAACTGGTCGGTCACCTTCATAGCAGGCCCAGAAAAAGAAAGAAAGGAAGAGCCATGATTGGTACTTCTGTTTTCTAAAGGAGGAAATGCCAATTACGTAAGAGCAAAAAGAGGCCTGGGATGGAATGTGATTCTCACAGTGTGATAACGTCACCAATGTACCCTGGTGTGTAATGGTGTTCACACAGATTCAGACCCAAAAAACTAGCAGGATTCAGTCGGTTTCCTGTTCAACAGAATGGGAACACATTTCCCATTTTACTGCTGCTAAAGTTATTTGACATTGATTGTTTTTTTGTTTTTTTTTTCCTGAACGATAATAATTCCTGTTTTTCTTTTCTTTAGCTAGCAGTAACAAATTTACAAATTTTGCCAGACGATGAATTGTTCCAGAAGTTATTACGATAAACGATAACCTTGTCTTTTTGACGCCATTATTGAGTAATCTAGCGGTAATGCCAGAATAATGCGAGTATTATTCTGTAGAGCACATAATAGCAGACTACAGTACAAAACTGCAGTACAGTTTTGTACTGTTCTGTACAAAACCTCAGTTTTGTACAGAATAGTCCACACTGCAACTGAGAGACCTTTTATATATTCAAAATGAAACGCAACAACCAAAAAAAAAAAAAATTAAATAACAAAAAAATTAAAACGGATATAAAAACCACACACAGAACCAAAACCATAAATAAAATTGGTTAAGGTCCTTAAATAAAATTGCCCTTCAAAAAATATTAAGTCCATTTTAATGTGTAATTAATTGCTTATCATGGCAGGCTTGCCCAATGCAATTTTCTTTTAACTTCCTGATACAATTCTTTGAGTATTGGCCAATACGTTCCCAATGCAATATTGACATCAATCAAATACTTTTATTCCATATATTGTCATGTTCATTGCTAGAAAAAGGCTCGATCAAGTCATATTACTCAGAGAACAATAGATAAGACAACCGACCCATTCATTAACTAGTGGATCAGTCTGTGGGATACAAGCACTGCTGAATAGAAATGCTGGGCCGGACTAAACAATTATGATACCTGATATTTTAGATGTCGACCAATGTAATCTGATACTCATTTTTTTATGCTGAAACAAAAACAATGTTTTTGTGTGCTTAAAAAAACTGCATGTTAAAAGGATAAACTGTGCTGCAGTTTCCTTGATCGAAGTTTGATTAAAAACAAAATAAAAATAGAGAACGAAAAAGGGAAAACGGCATCAATGCAAATCTTTGTTGACGGGTTAACAGGCGAAAATGATTGGAGTATTTGAGGAAATATGAGTTGTCAATCACCGTGAAGGGAAAATTCTGGTTTAACAAGATCATGTTTGCTGGCTAGTTATTGAGGCTATCTGCTAAGGTGTTAGCTTAGCTTTACAACTATTGAGTGACTGTTGGTGCTCTGTTGGTTTTATGAGCTGAAATATTTCCAAATCACAGAAAGTTTAGTTATTTTATTTTTTCCTCCACCGACTGACCTGGATTGTGCAGCTACAGGAGGGGGAGGGGGACTTCAGAGTGTGCTAAAAAACTTCCCAACACCTCCTTTAATATGTCTGTAAAAGACATTAAAGTAGGGCACTGCGATAAATCGATATCGCTTAATCAAATTTTTGGTTCCAGGTTGGTTAATATTTGAAAAAATAGGATTTTGTTTTACCAATCCACTCATGTTTCCATAGTTCAGGAAACACGAGCACAAGTTAGCATGCCCACAGTCGCCATCTTTTTTGACAAGCTTTTTTTTCCTTTTTTTTACAGCTTCCATTTATTTAGACTTTGAATTCAGGTCAATTCTGTGATGGAAAATTCGGGCCAGGCTAAGATTTGTTTTTCCTTTAAGTCGAACTAATACAAGAGTGAAATCCTAATATCATCAGAATAAATTGGTGATATTATAAGAATGAAGTAGAACTCAACACGAAAAACAAAAAAATTAAGATGAGGGTTGTTGAGCATCTTGTGAAGTTGTACTTTGATATACATCTTAAAAATGACACTTAACACATCAGCATCAAATCATTATTGGTAGCAGTAGTTAAAATAGTGCAAACAACTGTGAGAACTACATGAGCCTGATAACCACGCATTTTTTTTTCTCTGGTAAAATTTATTTATTTTTTCCTCTCCTAATACAATTATTCAAAAATTCTCGTAGCCTGGCCCTAATTCTCTGACGTACAACTCAGAGAAGGGGTTGAAACAACATTTTTAACAATGTTTTCTGTAGTTTTATTATTTATTTATTTTTTAAAGATAAATTGAACTTGCACTGAAAAAAAAAAATCAGACATTTTAATTTTAACCCGTAGCCCAGCCCCAGATTAAAGCAAGAATTTTTAGACCTCGGAAAACCTTGACTCCAGGAACCCATGCCTGTTCCCAACCGGCTCCCGGAGTTGCTTCCTGCCTGTTTGGACTGCTGCCATGGGCAACAGGGTATGCGGTCGACCCAGTCATGCCAGCATCCACAAACGCACACAGATGCCTGTTCCCCTACAAGCTGTTATTTAGACCGACGGACGGTGAATCACTGGGAGTTTCCTCCGAACAGTAAGAGCCACCGCCACACAGAGAGGGGAAAGAGGAAAAAAATAGGCCCGGCGTTGCTACGGCACCAGAAGCCCTCGGCAGCTTGGGTCACAGCCAGGGGAGGGACCATAGCGCTGAGTCACCAAACCCTTTCCCCCCTCACACCCTGTCCAGTTTGGAGAGACAGGTAGAAGGAGAAAATACAGAGATGGAATCTGGTTTGTTTCATCTTGGTTGCATGGAGACGGAGCAAACCGTCACATTGTTGTTTATTGTAAGTTCACATTGTCCTCACCCTTAAGTTTTAAATTAATGTATCTAAAATTAGGCCTTAAAATGTCTTTAATCCACACAAAAAAGTAAGGTGACTTTAAAAACTTCACATCACGATATAATGCTGTTCCCTTTTCAAAAACATGTCTCGTTTTGTTCATGCATGTTTGAGAAATCCTTCTCCCATAGCAACCATTCAGCTGAGCAAAACACCTTGGTGGACCTAGCACCGCCTTCAAGGACGAAGCTCCTCCTTAGAGCGGCAGTTTCCAAGCTTACAGAGAATCCCTACCCCGCAACTCCTTCAGACTAGCCAGCAGCAATTAGCACTTGGTGGAACTGCTTTTCTGTCCATTGTAGTGTATAGTGCTTCATACAGGAGCTACTTCTCAATGCAAAGCTGGTAAAAATGTTTTTAAAGGATTAAAGGAGGAGCCATGTTGTGATGACTTCCTGAAGGCATAGTTTCTTAAAGAGACATAAGCCCAATTTCAAGATGGTAAAAGAAAATTTACTGCACAATCTAAGTCATATTTGATGTAGGCATCAGTTTTATTATAACTGAAGTTAACATAGCTCTTGATTGTCACCACATATAAAATGTCACCACATTATATTGTCCCCTTTAAATGTTGTGGCATCTCATAAACGCAAACGTTGGAGTTACCTGTAAACATTATTATTGTGTTCGGAGACTTGAAGCAGTTGCAGCTTCCGCTAACTAGGTGCCAATATAACCTAGCCAAGTGGCTTTTTTGCATCCATCAGTAAAGTGCAAATTTATCCCAGATGTTCGTCTATGAGCCATCAGCTCCCTTCCGTTGTACGATGCTGTTCGAACAGTCTTGCTCTAAAAGCTTGAAACTACTACTATATAAAATTTGTGATTTTCTTTTGTCCAATTCTGTTGTGATACAAATTTTAAATTGTTAATGGTCTCAAAATATCCTAAATTTGCGTCGGTGAAGCCTGCAGAAACCCTGGGCTCATTCAGTCGGGTCATCTAATCATTTGAAACTCGACTACATGCCGATCGATACCTGCCACCGCGACGAGACGCCTCTCTGTTTGAGAGGAGCAAAAGGTCGGCTGGCAGCGCGGTCATGTGGCGCTCTGCTAAATGCCAACCCAGCCTAAACTAATCTAACACTTATGCAACAAATTCAATTTGCTGACTTAATTTCCAAAATGGAGCGGCCTCGCCTCGGAGCGCCGCGCTCGTTACGAGGCTCTGGTCTCCGGGAGTCATAGGACTCCGGGATGATTTCTTCATTGCATCAGCGCAAGAAAAACTCCATAAACACGCAAACGTAACAATGGAAGCAGGGCTGGGCGCTTCACAGGAAATGCAGGGATGGAAGACTCCCATTAGTGTGTGTGTATATAAAAGAGTTGCTCTGTGTGTGTTCCCCCTCTTTACTGCCAAGCTCACGGATGTCAGTCAGACTGGTCTGTTAACAACGATAATAAAAATATCTTCAGAGTCATTTACACCAGTAGCTGTTTCTTCACACTTTTATTCTAGTCTTTTCTTTCTTTTTTTGATGAGATTAAGAAGAAAGGGTGGGGGTAAGTTGGCTTGGAAGCATTTAAAGCTTGTGTGAGTCAGCCATGATGGAAGCCAAGATGGTTGGGGTGGGAGGGGTTGACGACCACACCAAGCCAGCGGTTGGTCTGGAGGCGACGCTTTATCCAGATGCAATTCATCAATTAATCACATGATGAATTAAAATGAGCTCAGTCATTTCCATTGTGGTGATTAGTATTTTTGGAAGGTCAAATTTTGTTTACAGACAGTCTATTTTATTCATGGTTTCGTTTGTGTGTGGTTTGTACTTCAGTTTTTTGTGTTTTGCTTCTGTTTGATTTATTTTGGATGTTTAAAATATCTCCCAGTTACAGAGTTGAAGTTCTTTACAAAATTAAGGTGTTGAGAGTCTTTGAGAAAGAAATGCTTCTTAAAAATGGTCTAAAAATGACAATACTATCGTTTATCGCAGTACTTGGGCTACGTATTGTCGAGCAAAATTTGTTCTTGTGAAGGGCCAACTAACCGCTTTGAAGTGTTGTTGCCTGCTTGTTTTTTCTTAATTTTTCTTTTTGATTGTCAATATCTACCTTTTATATACATATCTTTCAAACAAGACATCTATTCAGAAACTGCTTTGATGAGCCTTTACCATCAGGGCCAGCCAGGTCCGATAACTGGTTCTATTTTATCATGCTAACATTGGACTGGAGACAAATTGTTTCAAAACGGCAAAAATTCCTGCCACTCCTGCAGATTGAAGTCCTTCAGTGATATGCTGGAGGAGTTTGTTTTGTATAGATGTGTGGAGATAAATTAACACATCACTGCCCCACCCCTACTTGTTGCTGTGCACTGCTAGCTAATGGAAAGCTTCTATACGTTCTGCCTTGCTTTCCAGCAATATGAATTCAGCTGCTTGGAAATATTTGGGGAAATGGAGATGAACAACCACCAAGCAGTTTGTCAGGCTCTTGATTGTTGCTGATTTGAGACCAAAAAATAGCCCAAAATTTTGGTCTGAAACGATTGATTGCGATTAATCGTTAATCGTCAACTAATTTAGAAACTGTCAAATGGAGTACACAAACTCAAAAACAAGGATATTTGGTGAAAAAATTACATACTTCAGAGGAGTAATTAAGCCAAAACTGTAAACATGTATATACATTTTCCATATAAGGTTAAAAAAAATAAAAATAAGACTTGTCTGTTAATATGTTTTACTCAAAATGATCTATTAAGCAGCTTTTACTATCCAATCATTAATCAATGCATCCTTTTCTACAAATGATCAGGCGTTCACTAAATGAATGTCATTGTGTTTTAGGCAATAAAATGTTTATTTTCTTATTTTTGGGGGGGATTTTTAAGTGTATTTTTACTGAATAAAATGGCTCAAGTGGTTGAATGAAAAATCTTGCGCTAATGCGCTAATTTTTATCCGATTAATTGTCAGAATAATCAATTAATAGTCTGAATAATCGCTTACTAAATTGTTAGTTGCAGTTGCATATAAAACTAATTATTTTTGTGGCCTTTATTTTGAAGTAAGTAGGTTGAGTGAAGATATTTTTGCTCTGACTTGCAGCCTCTAAATATGAGACATCCATCCTCACCACTAAGCCCCAACAACACTTCAACAACTAGTTTGTTCAGCCTCATTAAAAATATTTGCTTTTGTATGCGTTTGACCTCCTGGAAGGTCAAACACATACCTCTAAGGGCCTCTTTAGATTGCAGTAAAGCCGGTCAGGGAGAGGCTTCATGAGGAATTTCTGTTATCTAAAGCGCTTTCCTTGTTGACTAACCTGTCTCTTCTCCCCCTCTCAACCACAGGCTGACCAACTAACAGAGGAGCAGATTGCAGGTAAGAACTCCCTCCACTCCCAACAAAACTTTCCTCCTCGTTATTTTGTTTACCGGCTCTCGGTGGATTAAATCCAGTCCCGCGTTATTCAATAACGTCCAGCAGTCGTGTAAGGTAATGTCTCTCATTAGGCGTTCTGGCTGCTTCCACGTCACATGAAGGGAAACAGAACATTGAAGGAGTTGGCAGCAGGCCGCCCCTTCCCTTGGCAGATCATTAACTGTTCAAAATGAGCAGGACATAAGGGGATGAAGAATTCACAGCAGTTATGAGTCACAAATGCAACCTACAAAGTTGCACTGAATAGACACTTTTCAGTCCAGGCCTCTGATTGGTTTCAAGCACAATAAGCACCTTTATGTTCTCACCATAAAGACACAACGTGGCGCTTTGGTCTAAAACTGGAAGCTCTTGTTTCTTTTCAACCGAACCCCATTTTGTGCTTAATTAGCTGGTGCTAATACCCCCAGGGCTAAAGCTCCATATTGCCTCCCCGCTGCATGTATTTAGTTGTTTTAAAACTTTTTGACTGTCACAATGTCAGCCAGATTTCTGGGGAGAGTCAAAGCTCATCAGATTCACAACAGTGTTCCAGACGATCCCAATCGGAAATCTATTAGCCGCTGGAAAGCCCTGGTGTCATCTGTCTGCGTTTGCCTAACTCAGACATGTTCCCCTCCTCTTACCCCACAGAGTTCAAGGAGGCTTTCTCCTTATTTGACAAGGATGGCGACGGAACCATTACCACCAAAGAGCTGGGCACCGTCATGAGGTCGCTGGGCCAGAACCCCACAGAGGCCGAGCTGCAGGACATGATCAACGAGGTGGATGCTGACGGTCAGTGGCACACGCTTGTTTCGTTTCAATTGTCGTTACTCTTTCTCGAGCTTTTCCTGGCCAGAAACCTGCTGCAGGTTTTGTGATGGAAGTTTGGAATCGCACCGAAAATGAAGAAGTTACAATATGATTCTTATTCATGCGTCAAATCAAATGTATATCTTGGTACACTTGAAGTAAAACAAAACTTACAAGTATTTTTTCAGGAAGATATAGGAGCTTGTTTTAAGTGAATAATTAATTTATATAATAAAAATACATTGCAAGAGTTTGCAGTGTAGTTGGAACATGTATGGACTGAAAATCTTATCTATGATGTATTAAATGGACAGGAAGAAAGGGCTGATGACTGGAGCCAGTTATAGAAAAGATGTCTGGTTTAATTGATTAAAGTATCCCTACTGTCCTTTTGTAAGCAGAATTTGACAATTTTCTTAATCAAATTAATAAACTGACAATCATCCTGTTCTACAATAGAATGTCTTCAGTCAGAGGCTTCAGTTGGACCCCTGTAATACAAACTGCTACAGGAGATCCTACCTGCCCACATCCACCAGCTTCTACAATAACTCTTAAGAATCTCGGATAATATGAGTTATAACATCTAATTTACTTTTGGGCTTATTGAAAACTCTTTAAAAATTGGATTGAATTTGTTACTTAGGGGCTGAAATTTCCTCGCAGTTTTCACCAACACCACAATCCAACATGGCTGCCTTGCATATAGAAAACAGTGGGCAGACACAAAGTACTGTGTTGCCTCCTTTAATGAACATGTTGCTAGTGCTACTAAAAGTAGTTGACCATATGAATAAGCGAATCCTACTGGGTTTTTTTGGGGAGCTGGTTCATTAAAGTTGGTTTTGATGTTTTACTGAGAAGTTCTGAATGCCGCTACAACTCGAACTCAGCAAAAGTTGCCACCAAAACTCCTCCTTGGTTCAGTTCATCTGTTCACATTTACCTTGAAAATAATTGATGGCAACATTTTTCGGCGCGTTGGGAACCATTTGGGTTCTTTTACGTGGGTCATGTTCAGTCAACCAAAATGTGTTGCAGGAAACGGCGAGTGCTCTGCTCTGGCCCACATGCTGGCAAATCCCCAAATTTACTCAAATTTTGCAAGCGAAGTGGAAGGCTTTTTAATATTTAGGTTAATATGATGCTCCCTCATTTTTAATCTGCAAAACGACCGTCAGCTGCTACAGGAGCGCAGAAAGTGAGTGCTCCTAACCCATTTTTCTTCTTGGGAATTAATTTGAGTTGCTGCTGTTGTCTGAGGGATACGGCTGTGATTTTTCTGTCATTGCGTGACTTTAGTGGTTAAACCCCCCCGTTACAGATAACAGGGGATTAGCTGAGGCATCCATTATTGTCCTGCCTCCAAACACATCAGCTGTGTTGTTGCCCATCTCCCTGCGTTTCTCTGCCAACTGTTCGCCAACTGTCCGAGCCAACTGGCGGGCCAGCTTTATTGTCAGATGACGTATCCCTCTGTGTCAGCAGTTTAGTCACTGCGCGTTCGGCTCCATCAGAGTCCACAATGTCATTGATATGGATGAGCAGGTGGAGTTTTCAGAACAAGCCATGTGTCAAAGAGTCGGCGTTGCTTCTCGGCGCCGCACGATCACAGCCGCCGAACTGGGAATTAGCGCTTTTAATTTATAGGAAAACGTTAATGGATCAGCCAGAGATCAGTTATTGTGATAAACGATAATATTGTTTGTTTTTGAGAGCATTTTCAGTGGCATAATAAAGCAAGAACACATTCTCAAAGGTCAATACATTTTTAATTCTAATCGTTTAACACTGGAAGACATTTTAAATATCTAAATAACAAAATGAATTATAAAGTCTTTGTAAAAAAAAAAAAAAAAAAAAGTCCTTCAGAAAAACGCTAGTTGATACAAAAGTCCCAGATTGAGGATTTTCGTCAAACAATTTTTGGTAGAAAAGAGAAAAACAATAAATTATGCAAATGGGAATTATTGTTTTTAATTTATTATGCGATTAATTGATTTATTGCTTATTGTGACAGGCTTACACTTAAATTATTAATCATATCAAAGCTAACTATGTTCGGCTTATAAACACTTTTCTAAGCAGTTATTTATGATTTGCCATCAATGATTCATGTTATTTCAGCCATCTGTATTTTGGTTTAAAAATCGATTTTTAGAGAGGAAAAAGTACCATTTCACAACTTTATGGTGTTGATTTGTCTAAACTGCTAAGCAATGATCCAATGCTGGTGATTTTAATTTTTTTTGTTTTCCAACCTAAATAAATGCACCAAAGTTCACAAGCTGTGCTTTACATCAGTGGTCCCCAACCCCTGGGCTGTGGACCAATTGGTACCGGGCTGCACACGACATAATTAAATATTAAATATAGAGACCCAGTAGCGCCCTGAGCATGAGCAACACCTCAGGTGTCATTGTCTTTCTTCACTCCCAGATGAGGCCGTCTTGTTGCAGAGAAACAATCCCACAGAAGTAAAATGTTCGTTTTTGTGGCGCATCTGTATCTTATTTTGAAGGGATATTACCATAGCAACCTGAGTCAGAGAGCGTTAGGGCAGTGGTCGAGACGAGTGGAGTATTGCTTGTGAGTTTTAGGTCTGATTCACACGGCACAATTTAATAATTCTTGGCAATTTTTTTTTTTTTTTTTTTTTTTCCCCCACTCCCAGTCAGGGAAAACCCCACAGGCTCAACAATGTTGAATATACGGAATATACCCGATTTTGGATCGGGCATATTCAACACATCATATGACGTTGTAAAATTGTCGTAAAGGGAAAATCGGGGCAAGAAAAAAAAAAAAAAAGTCTTTAGCGGGAACTCAAACATGTAGAAGCATGGTTCCAATCCCCCTCGGGGCTGCAGCAAAATTGCCAAGTCTTGAAAGGTCCACGGTAATAAAAAGGTTGGTAACTACTGGTTTACAGAACCTGCATTTGCTGCAGGAAGCTCCAATCCTCTTTAGGCAGGTATAAGGGTTGTGGATTCTGAAACAGAGCAAAAACCACAGCTAAATAAATGTCCAGTTAAAGCATTCTGTTGTGTATCCAAAACCAAAATTTTGTTCCCAAATGTGCAGAATGATATAAAAACAGTATAGAGAAAAATGTAGAAGTTTGAGTCTGGAAAAGAAGGGAATGTAGAAAATGAAACATGTCAATTTCCAACACGTTCGCCTTGTGACAGCTTATAGGAACCACATTGATCAGAATGAATCAGTTGCCCCTTTAGTCATAGATTATCCTGCCACCCTCACGAGTTGCATTTAAGAGCCATCACACACACACCATCACTAACATCCCTTGTTCTGCCTCTGCCTCCCTTGGCTGATGCAATCTAGGTCAGACGGCAATGAAGCTAGTAATGGAAAATAAAAGTGGTTACATAAGGCCTCTCTGCCCGCTGTACATCCAGTACCCCATTGGATGCGATCCGGTCCATTGAAAATCAGCTTTATTTACCAAACAAGCAGACGATGACGAACGCCACACAAGCGACTCAATTGGAAAACATCTGGGAAGAAACGCGGATGCTGGTCTCTGACCGGTTTCTGCCGTTCTGTTACACAACCTGCTTTTAACATGCGACAAAGCAACATGCACCCCAAAATGCATCACTCTCCATTACACAATCCCACCGCTCTGGGGGGAGAGGGGTTAACGCGATGACCACACGTACGAGTGTGCCGAGATGTCTCAACCATCTATAGTTTGCGTCAGCACCTCTTATGTGTAATCGCACCATCTCCCACTCGGTTCACTCCTTATATTCTCTCCTCTTCACATCTCTGTCGCCCACTCACTTCCTTCCGCCCTCTCTCCTTTTTGTTTTCTTTTTTTCTTTCTCTCCCACCATCTTCTTTCTCTTCTAGTCTGCCTTCTTCCCCATCTTCATCCTTCCTCACAGATCCAGAACAAACAGCTAAACGTTCCTGCCTCCCTTCCTTTCCCCTCAGATTGTGTTTTTCCAGTTGACTTGTACCGTTATCCCCTTACCAGTCTTCCCAGTCTTCCTCGCTGCTGCATTTCAGACGGTCACCCCTGGCCATAAGATCACCATCTGCCCCCATCACATCACCGCATCCCTTTTTGTTCCACACACAAACGCACACACACTCTTTAATTGGTTAATTGTGTGTCTTGCAACGACGGCTCGCTCATTGGTTAATCAGCCAAAGAAACCCATCCCAGAACCAATCACTTTGGCTCCTTTCATTCATTTGTGTTCCAGTTTACTTAATTCAGGATGTCTGTGCATCCTTAACAAATACTTTTATCTAACATTAAGGCATTAGAAAGTCTTGGAATGCTGTTATTGCATTTTAGACAATAAAATGTTTATTTTCTTATCCAAAACATAAATTGAATTGTTTGTGTATTCGCATCTTTTAATGTATTTTTGATATTGTATGAAACAGGCATAAGTGGTTCAATGGAAAATCTGTATGTGTCAATCAATTAATGGTCAGGATATTTTATAGAATTTCATAAAATAATCCATAGTTGCTGCCCTAATCAGAGATCTTACACCTTGTCGTGGTAGCGTTGTTTAATCGAGAATTTTATTTTTATTTTTCTGTCAGGTTAAAGTTTGAGTCACGCAAAAACATCTTCATTGCATTCTGTGACTCAACTTGGTTGATGTTAGCACTAGCTAGCTGCTAATCTATCCTTGCTAGCTGGGTTTTTTGCGTCTGTCATGGCAAGGTGCAATTTTATTGCCAGTTGGCTTGATGACATTCGTCTTGGCTACCTTCTGTTGCCAACCAATACGAAGCTCGGTGGATTCTGTGCAAAAAGGCTTGGCAACAATGATGGTTGAGGCTGGAGAGAATTCCAAAATGGGGTGAAACCTGTAGAAACCGTATTCCTGTGCATTTCTTTCCCATTTATTTATATTTTATGATGGCTAACAGTTCCAGATCTAAATAAAAGGAGGCTCTCGTGAGATTCCCCCTCCTGCCGTGGAGCCTATGAGCTCCTTCCAGTCAGGAGCGTCTGATCCCAGTTTAATCCTGTTGTGACATCTGCTACATGGATATTGATTCGACTGTACACACACGACACTACTGGCACAGCAGCTGCCGTTAGGGCAGCCTGAAGTGCCGCCACTCGTTCGTTCATTCTGGCTCTCACATTGATACAGAAAGACTTGAGGACGTATAGCTGTAGCATCTGGTTTGAAGTGCAGAATCCTGTGTGCGAAGATTTTCTTTTCAGACCCGATTCATTCAAGACCCTTAAAGGAATACACATAGGGCTGGGTGATAAATTTAGTATATTCATGAATCAAATTTTTGTGTTTTGGGGGGTTTTTTCTCACTAATGCACTGTGTGTTTCTAAACCTCTGAGGGATTTAATCAAGCCCATCTTGTTTGACAAGCAGGCTTATTTTGAATTTGAAGTCAGGTCAACTCTGACAAAATACAAGAGTCAGGCCAAAATGGTTTGTTTTTCTTAATACAAAAATAATGTCATGCTAAAAGAATGAAGTCAGAATTACAAAATTTCTTAAGAAATTTAAAAGTGTGCGTGTCAATTGGAATGCAGCACTCTGATGCTGAAAATTAGCTAAATGCTATGGTTAGCTTCAGTTGTGTCAGAAGCATGTGTCAGTAACAAGTCAATACCAATCTGGACGCTCATCGACTTGCTCTATTCAATATGTGTCTGATATATCAACAATTAGCTAAAATTATTATTTTAGCTGTAAGGCTAATGTTAGCATGGGGCTATCACTAGCAAGTAGAGCAATTAGCACACTGTCTAAAAGTGACTAATATGACTCAGTATTAGTGTATGAGCTAAAATTAGCCAAAAGGCCAAGGTTAGGGTTGTAAATGCTGTGGGGACTTACCTTATTGAGTATAATATAATAATTATCCAAAATTAGTATTTTACCTTTAATGTTGAAGGAAAATTATTTAGTTATTTAAGGTTAATATTTTTTTTTCTTCCTGGATGTTTTTTTTTTCCTTCATATGACTTTCTTGTAATTTCCAGACGTCCTAGTAAATTTGCATCTTTATTCTGTTAATGCTATGACTAAATTCTCATAATTAAAAAAAAAAATAACACTGCACGGCCCGTCGTACAACTTGCACAAAGGACGACTAAGATAAAAGCCACTTTTTGAAAATATTTTGTCATTTGTAATTTCTTTTTCAGAAAAGAAAGCAAGCAGATTTAAAATCAGATCAGACAAATGCAGAAAAAAAAAAAAAAAAAAAGCATGCAACACTTTTCAACATTTTCAGAGCAGTGTGTCGTTTTTCTTCCAGTTCGCAACGGTGATGGATCAGATCCAGAACTGCGGCCTGTAGAGCTAAACCACTGGATGAAAGTTTTCAGTCGGCTGCTTCTAATCAGCCAAATGCTGATATAATATCATTATTTCGGCTGATCAGTCGCCTTTTAACTGATTGCCATTTTTGATGATTAAACGGGCCTCCTTGACTCACTCCTTTCCAGGTAACGGAACCATCGACTTCCCCGAGTTCCTGACCATGATGGCCAGAAAAATGAAGGACACAGACAGCGAGGAGGAGATCCGCGAGGCTTTCCGGGTATTCGACAAGGTACGGAAATATCGCAAGCAGAACCTCTGCTGGAATCCTGTGACTTGGAAGAGAAAGAAAACTGAGAAAAGGTTGTTTTCTAAACAATAAGCCGTCAGATGAATTCTGTCACTTCCTTCCAGGACGGGAACGGCTACATCAGCGCCGCAGAGCTGCGCCACGTCATGACGAACCTCGGGGAGAAGCTAACAGACGAGGAGGTGGACGAGATGATCAGAGAAGCAGACATCGACGGAGACGGACAGGTCAACTATGAAGGTATGGAATCACTGAAAATTAAACGCACGAGTTTTTAACAATCGGGGATCAGACTGAGGCTCATCTCTCCAAGCTAACTGTGACCTGAATCTGTCGTTGGATGGAAACTGCCGCTCAGAGTTTGGAGAAAAGCCACCATGTTTCCACATAACCACAGAGTTTAATGGGATTTTACGTGGTAGACAAAGTAGTGCAGAGTTATGAAGGAGGAAGTGGGAATCTGGAAAGTGTTGTGTGATTTTTATGTTAACTCGTGTTTTTTTTTTTTTTACTCATTCGATAAACAAAACCAAAAATGTGAGATAAGTACAAACCTCCCAATAGTGATGTTGGATAAGAAGCGTTATTAGAAAGTAACCAAAAGAACTGATCTTCCTTCCCCACTGTAAAACACAGGGATGGCATCATCATGCTGTGTGAATGCTTTCTTACAGCAGGGACAGGAAAGCTGGATGGAGCTGAATAACACACTTAAGTTTTAACCAGGGATGCACCAAACAACATTTTTCTCACTTCCGATACCGATATCTGATCAGTATCGACTGATGCCGATACAATACAGCAGTGCTGGATTAACTGAAAACGTTTCCTTTATTACAAATTCATTTAATAACCCTGCACCAGTACAGCACACATAAATACACCAACAGCTTTATAAGTTTGGTCCAACATGTAAAACAACTTTAATTTGTTCAGTCAGTTCAATTAGAAGTATAACAGCCAATGGAAAATAAATAAGAAGAAACTGAAATTGACAAAAAATATATATATATATATATATAAATATAGGTTGACTGATTTGGTCAAACATGTAAAGAAATAAACTGCTAGTTCAGAAAGTCCAACTCGGAGTTCTAAATGTAATGTAAAATAACTCAGCATCTGAACCAATACAGATATCTGTTTCGAATCGGTGTGTCTCTAGTTTGAAATATACTTTTCAGAAACCAATGCGTCACGATTATGCACTGCTTTGAGTTTCTTTGTTGCATAACATCCAGATTACAACACATCGATTGTCGTAACGTGACACCGTCTCAGCAGAGTCTCGCCGTATCGGCCCGCGTCTACGACGTTTATCATTTTAGCTGGTGCGTGTACCGCCGCCGCCCTGCGCACAAAGCCTGGCATTTTTAATCATTTTGGTTTAATGAGCCGAACGCAGAAGTTGTTTGGAAGAGAGGGGTCAGTAATTAGGATGTGTGTTCTGAACCTGCTCAGCTTGATTAAAAAATTAATAAAGCATTTAACAATTTAGCAGGTGACTGCCCAATGCGGCAGAGCCGTAAAGCTGGTGACCTCATTGTCCTCTCTCTCATTTTTTTTTTTTTTTTTTTTTTATTTTTTTTGTTTAAAGATTTTTTACAGATGATTACCGCAAAGTGAAGCTTGCCTGCCCCCAACAGAACCCCCACGCCAACCCCACATAGAAGAAAAACAAAAAAAACA